>JAWNNQ010001794.1:7500-116986 GCA_035044765.1 Leucophenga montana | reverse complement strand
TACGTATTGCTGGATACGGTCTCTCGAAACTGGAAATTATAAAGGCATTTATAAGGTATTTACAAGGCATTTATAGACTTCCGTTGTTTTGTTATCGTTTGACTAAACAAAATAAAATCAGCATCCTGCGCATATTTTAACAAACCAAACGGTTGTGCAGATATCATCAGAGTACGAGTGGAACGGATGAATTGCTTCAGTATACTCTTACGATTGTCTCCCTCCCTCCTTGTCCTTTAATTACAAAAACAATGGTTGTAAAATTTGATGGTTTGTGCTCTAGTACGCAGTTGCCCATGCATATAGAAATGTGTAGATACTTACGTATGTGTGTATGTACATACATAAATTTCTATTGAAACGCATATGCAGGTAGATAAAAAACTGATGTTTTGCTTGTATAGTGCAAACGGAGCGGTTGCTAAATTGAGAAAGTGTCGGACTAGACAAGCTCTGTTGAATAGTAAGGAAATCGAAGAACTGTTCAGTTGGTTTTGCTCATTTGCCTTGTCTTTTCATTCGATATGCTAGTTTCTCGTATCGATGGAAATTCTTCAAAACTTACAACTTATGGAAACAATTCTTTTTTGTAAGTATTTGCTAAACGCATATGCGCAATGGATTAGAACATATATACATATGGATCTACATATGTATATACTCATATCTCACATATGTATAGTGTATAAAAAGTTAAGCACTTTTTCCCGTTTCGAATATGCATATTTAACAAAACGAAACATTTGGTTTATCTACATACATACATATATAATTACAGATATCGTTTTAAAGATGGGGGACATGTTCCGAAGTGAGGAGATGGCTTTGTGCCAAATGTTTATTCAACCCGAGGCAGCGTATACATCCGTTTCAGAGTTAGGTGAAACTGGTTGCGTACAATTTCGTGATGTAAGTTTGTTTTTGAAAAAAAGGTGAATTTTAAATTTAAAATATTCATACATATGTACTTAATTTTCATTCTAGTTGAATAGTGGGGTCAACGCATTTCAGCGAAAGTTCGTGACCGAAGTGCGCCGTTGCGATGAGCTTGAGCGTAAGATTCGGTACATTGAGACCGAGATAAAGAAGGATGGTATTGTGCTTCCAGATATCGTCGATGACATTCCGCGTGCGCCGAACCCAAGGGAGATTATTGACCTTGAAGCACATTTGGAGAAGACGGAAAATGAGATTCTAGAACTGGCACAGAACGAAGTAAACTTAAAATCCAATTATTTGGAACTGACCGAACTACGTAAGGTGCTCGAAAATACCCAGGGATTCTTTTCTGATCAGGAAGTGCTAAATTTGGATTCCAGCAATCGTTCTGGAATTCATGTTCCCGATGAGCTTAACCCTCAAAATCGTGGGCGCCTTGGATTCGTTGCTGGTGTTATAAATCGCGAACGTGTCTTCGCATTTGAACGAATGTTGTGGCGCATATCGCGTGGCAATGTCTTTCTTAAACGCTCTGATTTAGATGAACCATTAAACGATCCGAGCACAGGCCATCCAATATACAAGACGGTGTTTGTTGCCTTTTTCCAGGGTGAGCAGCTCAAAAACCGAATTAAGAAAGTGTGCACTGGCTTTCACGCCTCAATGTATCCCTGTCCAAGCTCACATTCTGATCGCGAAGAGATGGTTAAGAATGTAAGAACTCGCCTGGAAGACTTGAAGTTGGTGCTTAGTCAAACCGAAGATCATCGTAGCCGCGTTCTTGCAACGGTATCTAAAAATCTTCCATCATGGTCGATTATGGTAAAAAAAATGAAAGCCATCTACCATACTTTAAACTTGTTTAACATGGATGTGACGAAAAAGTGTCTCATTGGAGAATGTTGGGTGCCAACAAAGGATTTGCCCATTGTTCAAAAAGCATTATCTGACGGCTCAGCTGCAGTTGGCAGTACCATTCCTTCCTTTTTGAATGTTATTGACACCAATGAACAACCACCAACTTACAACCGGACGAACAAATTCACTCGAGGCTTTCAAAACCTCATTGATGCTTATGGAATAGCCTCATATCGCGAAGCCAACCCCGCGCTTTACACTTGCATTACATTCCCATTCTTGTTCGCAGTAATGTTTGGCGATTTAGGACACGGTCTTATATTATTGATCTTTGCCGGTTGGATGGTACTACGCGAAAAGAGCCTGGCTCGCATTCGTGGTGGTGGCGAAATCTGGAATATATTCTTCGGGGGACGCTATATAATCTTGCTGATGGGACTATTTTCGTGTTATACTGGTTTTATCTACAATGACATTTTTTCAAAATCTATGAATATATTCGGCTCAAAATGGCATATTGGATACAATACATCGACAGTACTAACGAATCCGGCGCTGCAATTGCCACCAAGGTACTCAGTGAATGGAACTTATCCCATTGGTTTGGATCCTGTCTGGCAGTTGGCTGACAACAAGATAATTTTTCTAAATACCTACAAGATGAAGTTGTCAATTATAACCGGTGTCATCCATATGGTCTTTGGTGTGTGCATGTCAGTAGTTAATTTCATGCATTTTAAACGCTACTCAAGTATCATTCTCGAGTTTGTTCCCCAAATGTTGTTCCTGCTCTTATTATTCGGTTACATGGTGTTTATGATGTTTTTCAAATGGGTTCAGTATAGTGCTAATACGGACTATCAACCTGACACGCCCGGTTGTGCACCTTCTGTTCTTATTATGTTTATAAATATGATGTTGTTCAAGCACACTCCTCCTTTAAAAGGATGTCAAGAGTACATGTTTGAGTCTCAACCTACTGTGCAGAGGACATTTGTTTTGATCGCTCTGCTCTGTATTCCTTGGATGCTGTTAGGCAAGCCACTGTACATTAAATTTACTCGCAAGAATAACGTGCACGTAAGTAGACAAATATCAATAAACGTCAATTATCGGTCAATTACCAATAACCATTGTAAATTTATTACTATAGGCCAAACACAACGGTGAACTTACGGGAAACATGGAGGTGGCTGATGGTGAAACACCCTTACCAACCGGATCATCAGCTCACGAAGAAGGAGGTGTTGCGCATGGACACGATGATGAACCCATGAGTGAAATCTATATACACCAGGCAATACACACAATTGAGTACGTGCTCAGCACAATCTCTCACACAGCATCTTATCTTCGGCTCTGGGCGTTATCGTTGGCGCACGCACGTAATTACGTTACTAAGAGACTTAGATCCAATTGATTTAACTTAATTTTCATTTCAGAACTATCTGAGGTTCTATGGAATATGGTCCTTTCGTTGGGTCTAAAGATGTCTGGTGTCGGTGGCGCTATTGGCCTTTTTATAATCTTTGGTGCCTGGTGCTTATTTACTTTGGCAATTCTTGTCATGATGGAAGGTCTTTCAGCGTTTCTGCATACTTTACGTCTCCATTGGGTAGAGTTTATGAGCAAATTTTACGAAGGTTTGGGTTATGCTTTCCAACCATTTAGCTTTAAGGTAATCCTTGAAAGCGAAGAAGAGGAGTAAAGAGCTCAATAATATATAAACAACAAAATATTATTTAATTATGTTCATACATTGTTTTTTCCGTTGTAATATCAGTATTGCGATATTTTTACGAATTCTTTGTTATTTTTTTGTTCCCCAAATTTATATATCTTAATGCCAAGTTTAGACGAGCAAAAATTGTTGGATCATGTTGCAGTGAACTTTAAAATAACAACAAGGTTAAATTAGAAGTGTCAAACTACAAAATTTAACGGATACCTCTGAAACTGATTCAAGAATGTATGACCGTCTAAACAAGGTACAACAATCCGAAGCAATAAATTGATATTTCCGTTATAAAATTAAAAAAAAATGCTTAATAAGAGCAATACAATTATTCTTTATGAAACTTGAATTGAGTTAACAGATAAATTAAACTCTGTGAAGAACACTTACTGGTAGAACGGAGCGATCAGATGGCATGCAATGCGACATAGTGGGTGCCTTTATAAATTTCCCGTACAATTTAATGATTTTAAAAAATTTAATAAGTTTTATTCCACATATTTTTGCATTTAAACATAAAAAAAAACTTATAGTCTTTTTTACACCCTTTACCCAAAAGAACAAGTGAACAATAAGTATGTGTGTATGTGTGTAACAGGAAGAAATAGGTGGACCTTCTTAAAGTACATATATTATGGATCAGCATAGACGACTGAGACTGATATAGCCATGTCCGTTCGTGTGTCTGTATGTATGAGCAAAAATGCTCTGAGACTAAGAGCTAGGGATTTCAAAGTTGGATTATTAGACTCCACTTATACATATTCATATGAAGTTTATACAATTTTGCATGACACTCCCACAATACGTCTCTTATATCCACTATTTGAACTTTTGATGACAACGGACGTGGTGCAGCGTGCTAAGATGATGCGCTTCAGATCTCGGTTAGAGTATGGTAATTAAATACTAATTTGTAATAGAGTTTAATTTGAAAAAATGCTGATGGGGAATATAGCCAGGGTCATAGGCGGAACCAGGTGGGAGAATATAATGTACTTTTAATCAATAACAAATAGAGGATGGTACTTTTGATTCCGTACTACGACTTCCTAAATGTACAATTTGAAGTTAAATTCTATGAAATCAACACGGCTGCGTTTCCTTTAAGCAAAACGTTATTGATTTCTGCGATGCAACAAGAAAGGCTAAAAGTTGTACAATATTGTAGCTAGTTTAAATACCTATAAAACAAGAGAAAGTATTAAGTTTGGTAGAACCAAAGTAATGTATTTCATTTCTTGTTTTAAGTTCAAGTGGTTAGCTGTAAGCGGTCTTCTGCCTGTTACATATATTTGCACAAACTTAGTATACCTTTGGATTATGAATTTTAATCAATTTAAGTTTAATATCCTGTTACTTTCAGTTGAAATTTTTAGAGTTTTGAATCTATTTTGAACGCAATATGAGAAATATATCACATATTACATATTTATAATAGTCTGAATAGGACTTTATAAATATTTCATTGACATAGAAATAATGCTCCCTTTCTCCATTGTAAATAGTATTAATAAAAGAAAAACTAGCAAGCAATTTACTTATTGAAATGTAAGCGCTATTAAATACAAAGTGAAGTTTAACGCCAAATAGCCGAAAATTGTCAAAAATTCGTTGTTTGTGCACATCTACACTCCCTACAACACTATATAAAAATATTCACAATATTTTTTTTATTTTAGTACTAAACAAGTAAGTACCTAGTCGATGTGCTCGACTATATTATACTCTACACACACTTCCTAATAACTTATTTTAAATATATGTAGTTAGTAGGCTAAACCATTTTTGAGCAAGCCATATCATAATATAATTTTATAATAAATATGTATAGGTATACCAAAACAATAACAAACTTTCAGAGAGATTTCAGGCGGACGGACAGACATGGCTATTCAAACTCGTCATGTCGAGCTGATATTGACAATATATATATTTTGGGGGGTCTCCGATGCTTTCTCCGCTAAGTTACATACATGCTAACATTTTAACAAACCTAATATACCCTGCTAACAAATATTTTTTGTGCAGGGCATAAACACAAAACTGGAGATTGGTTTAGTATGGGAGCTGCTGCTAAAAGGAGGTGTAGGCCACCCCGATGAAAACTGTGAGACTAAAAAGACGGTCATGGCTAGATCGACTAGTCCTGTGGAGCTAATCAAGATTCTATTTATGTACTGTATGATGTTTATGACGGTTACTTCTGGGTGTTAAAAACTTCTTGTCTTTATTTTTTTTTTTTTGGAGATTAATATGTAGGTATATGCTTGATTGGATGTTATGAAACGAGAGCATAATTTCTTCATACAATTGTAGGAAATACATTGGTAGTTTTCGACGTTGTTTCGTAGACAAATTAAGGCGAATTAATAAAATGTTGAGATGGTAGCGTAAATGGTAGTTTACAGTGAAGTGTAATACTTTCAATTATTTAATTTAATCAGTACTTTTGTTGGCATAGTTTTAATTTTTATTAATAAATATGTCAGCAATATTGTCTTCTTGAAATTCTTTAGAAAAAAATACTTCTTTGATAAATTCATGCAAAGTACAGCAAAAAATTAAAATAAACAAACTGGGTTTTATCGTTCCACAGGTGTTCTACGTTTCAAATTTATAATTCAACACAGAAAAGCTTAACCAAGCTATTTTACTTTTACAGAGGTTTTTTATCTACGTTTTATCGAGTTAGTGAAACAGTCAAGAACTATTCGCGGAACTATTTGGTTTTGCATAGTTAAGTAAAATGTGTAAAACGATCACTTGGACACTATTCACTTTCGCTAGCCTGATTGACTACGCCGTGCCTGACACTGTTGTACAATTAAATGTGAATCGTCCTTTTAATGACGTTAATAAAAACTTTGTCAGCTTTACTATTAAACCTGAGGATCTTTACGAGGTGCTAGATGGTCCAAATAGGTGCGTAGTGGCAATATATTATTAGTAATTTTAAAGTGTTGCATATAAATTCGCAGGAAATTGGTGACAAGTATGGCTGCAATGCTGGGAGATGCGTATATAAAATTTGTTGGAGACTTTTTTTTTGCTTCAAATTCAGTAAGGAAACTGCGCAATCCCACAAAAATCATATGGAAGGGATTTAATCGTTGGACGCGGTAAGTATTAGTTATTATTATACTAGTGAAAAATATTCTTAATAGAATACGCGAGAGAGAGGAAGAGAGAGAAGCTTTAGTTATTGAAAAAAATATAAGAATACTCTACAGCTGCGCAGAGTATCATTTAAATATTTATGCAACTTGACTTTAGAAAATTTTCTTTCTGTGGTAGGTGTTGATGTAATGGAAAATTAGACTGCTATAAGCCAAATTCAAAATCAGAAAAGTTATGACTTTCTTATGTATCCTTAAATTTGAACAATAAATGTTAGGAATGAAATATGAATGAAGCTATACATATTTTAAACTTTTCTAACAATTATCCTATATACCATTCCAATTTCTTTCCTTAGACACATAAATTGGACTATGATCATTCCTGTGCCGTATACTCCCAATAACTGGGACCCTATGCATACGCTAAAAATTTTAAATACGTCGTACATGATCGGTATAACAGACTGCATTTATCAGTTTGGTTCTGATTTTGGGACGGCACGTGCGAACAATTATGTGAATGAGCTAAACACAGTACGAGTGATGGTGGATGCATTTCGACCCTATGTGGGTCGATGGGAGCTAATGGGCGCCGATATATCCGCTGGCAGCAGTGTTGATGAGACGAAACGCTATATAGACATGTCAAAGAACTTAAATGCAGCATTTGGTTGGACACAGTAAGTTACGTCTTTAAGAATTTCAATACTTACTTTAAATATAACATCTTTTGCCAGACCTCCGAACATGTTGCCAGCTACGAGTTTGGGAAGTTATATCTACGATAGTGATCCTGCACTTCGTACATTGCTTAATCAGCGCGTGCCTGTCTGGCTTAGTTTGCCTCAGGAGTTGGAAGAAGATGAACAAAGAATTAGTAAGCGATTGTTAGGCGATGAAACAACCGATGCATTACGTTGGGCGCAAACGATGGGGGATGCAGCTAGCAATGGTTTTGATGTGATTTTCAAGCATATGACTATTACCGATTGGCAGACGCCTACGTACAGCTTTTATATTACTGCTCTTTTCAAAAAGGTTATGGGCTCACGGGTTTTTCCTGCTCGTCCTTTAAATTTTTTCGTACCAACAAATAAGCTTTATACACATTGCGCCAACACCGTCTCTGGTGGTCTAGCCTTTATGGTAGTTAATACAGAAGAGCAGCCCTTGACTATAACTGTTCCCAGATTTAATAAGCTTCGTGGCACCGAGGTTTGGCAGTATTCGTTAACAACCTCCGGAGTTGATGTATTCTTAAACAATTTCAAACTCTCGCTAAACTCAACGTTAGCGCCGGAAATCAAGTTGGCCAAATCAGATCAATCGCTGCAGTTAGTTACTCCCATTATGTCAGTATGTTTCTGGGTATTGCCTAAAGCGAACTTGGAGCATTGTCAGTTTACGGAGATCGAAGCGGATGACATTAGTCTTGAAACATCACCACAACCGCAAACCTCAGCCGACCGATTGCTCCAAAAACTCATAGAAGAAACATCGGTTACACGAAGCACACTTCAGAGTGCACTAAATCGCAATAGACGATTTGTGTTCAACGATCTTGCTCAGCAACGTCAGACTATTTTAAGCCAATTCCATTCGATACCAACAGTAACCCACAAGCGAGATACCCAACCAGATCGTTGGCAACTACTTAAATGGTTGCGCAAAGTGTTGGAGCAAACGAAACAAGTGGACCAAATTAGACGATTAAAACGTACGGCTCGCAGCGCCGAAAATCATTCGGGACCATTATTTTACAACAAAAAGGGTAAAATTTCTGCTTTCACAAAAAAAATCACAGAAATTAAAAAAACAGAAAAGAAAACTAAGCCAATGCTTGACTTGTCTGAGTTTGATGAAGAGGAATTTTTTAAAAAAATTGAGGAACACTATGAACCGGAGTATGTGCATCTTCCGGAGGGTGATATTCACTTAAAACTAATTGATTCTCTTAACGGCGATGAAGAGGAGTCGGATCACTATATAACAAAAAAACCAAAAACAAAAAAGATCAATGTCAATAGCCATGAATTTAAAAGCAAAACTGAAAAAACATTTCACCTACTTCCAACTGAGTTGTACGAGACTCTACCTAACCAATTATTTATGCCAAGAAAACCTCTAAATATTGGAGCCACACTAAATGCACTGCTTCATCCGGAACCATTTTCAAAAAAAGGCGATATGAAAGTACAGACTAACGAAGCTACACCCAAAATCAACACGCTCAAAAGTTACTATAAAAACGACGATCAAAAAGCCGACCATTTTTTTCAAGCGCAGAAGGAACTAGGAAAACATTTCATAAATCAATTGGCACAGATAGTATCCAAACCAAATCCGATGTCTACACAAGAAGTTAAGAGTTCTGAATCTATATTGCAGCAGACCTTTAAGTCTGACAATGGCAATATTGACAAATATTATGAAGATGAAAAAGAGAAAGAAGCAAAAAGTTATATACCAAAATCCAATGAGAACATAATGACAAACGCTGACTTTTCTAACTCTTGGTGGGATATAGCAGCTGTTCGTAGAAAGCGGTCCAGTAACAATTTTTTGAAAGACGGTGACTTGAGATTGAATATGATTGACAAAGAAGACGATTTTATACCGCTTGGACAATATTTACCCGAGCATCAATACTTTGAATACAAAATATCAAAAGAAAATTTGGAAATAGATCCTAACCTAACATCAACAGAGAAATCGAAAGAAGAAATGAGGCAAATAAATAATGTTACATTCGCAAGTCAATTGGTGTCCGCTGTAAAAACAAAAGTATCCAAATTTGTTAATATCATAACTCGTCATGTAAACGAATGGTATAACACCCTGACAAAGAGCCAAACTAATGACATTGCCGCAGCCGTAGAAGTAGTAACATTTAGCAATACAATTAAAAAATAGCTATTTGTACCTACATACTATGTACATATATCTTAGATTAAAAGATAGTCCGACTTACTTATAAAGAAAAGAAAACTTCGACTTCAGTTAGAGTCGACTCTAAATTTATTACATAGCAATAAAGATTTTAGAGCTGCTACTCTGAAGAATCATGTTTTTTTTTTTAACATAGTAGGAGCCCTAGACGACCTTAATATGTACTGTAAATAAACGAAACAATACGATAATATACAAATATCAAACTCTATATTATTATTGAGTTTTTCATATTAAACTAGTTGGTATGCGGCGGGTTGCTGCCCTTCCCATTGCCTCTCCTTTCCCCAGCCACTCCTACCATTATTCTCCTGTCCCTTCCACCTCTTCTACAACCACCCCATTTAATTATTTTTTATTTAATTATTTATTTTTGTATATGTTAATTTATTTTTTATATATTTATGTTTATGGGCTTTGTTGACAGTGATGACATTTTATTTTATTTTTCAAACAAAAAAAAAAATTAAAAAAAAGAAATAATATATTGAAAAATTAAAAAAAAAATAATAAAAATTAAAAACCTTCTCTGTTCCTAAAAGCATATACACACCAATTTTCACGGCGAATGGTTGGAACGTGTATCTGTCTATAACGGACATACAAATATATGTAGGTATATACTTACGATTTTATATATATAGATAGTTGTCATTACAAATAAACATTTATCTACCAACCCCTTGCGCCATACAGTTTTAAACTCTAGATAAATTTGTGTACCAAATTGAATTTAAGGTTCCATATAGTTCATTGAAGAACTAATAACACACCAAGTTAAGTAAGCCGTTGTCTGCACACCCCCGAAACACATATTGATTTAGAATCTACTCAAATTGTTATCTGTTCCGTTTTGTGTCCTTTAGTAAGTCCACAGATAAGTTCTGGACCCATTAGTTTTCTAAGGTACTCCACGATTAGCTAAGCAATCTGCTCGTTAATTGACGGAAACCTACTTCACACAAGTTGTTATATGATTTTTGTATTAAAAATCAGTATAATCAGTTCGTCTGAAATCATGTAACGCATTGAAGGAGCCATCGTAGGCCCCACAAAGTTAATATATACTCCACCAGGTCTACCATACTATCGATCTAGACATGTCCGTCTGTTTGTCTAAATGCTGTTACGCGTTTGTTTTGTATCAATTTTTTTATCATTCACACATAGTGTGAAATGGTATTATCAGTTTGTCTCAAAGTTTGTAACGCATTAAATGAGGCATCGTAAACACCATAAAGTTTATAATCTTGATCAGCTCGATGAGACGAGTCGATCTAGCCATGTCCGCCTGTCTGTCTGAATGTTGCACATTTTTTGGCCATCAATTTTTATGCTATCCAGTTGAAAATTGGCACATACGCTTCTTTTTATTGTAGTTTGATAGAGCATCAATATTGACTCGCCACGCTCACTTTTTGGGGTAGCCCCCATAAAAACCGACCGCCCACTTTTGACTTTAAATATGAAAATTTTTGTTTATTGTAGTCAATATTAACTTAATAATTGATATGGTTGCTTGTAGTGGATGAACGCTTCACATATACATTAATTAGTGGGCTCCGCCTCCTTTTTGGGGTAGCCCCCATACAAACCTACTGCCCACTTTTGTGTTTTTGTAAGAAAAACTTATTTATTAAAGTCAATATTAGGTTGAAATGTGATGTAGTGAATTTTTATGGACAACCGCTTTTTGGGGTAGCCCCAAAAAGCTTTAATGAAAAAATAATTTATTTATTATTTATTTAGATTAAAGGACTACCGCTTCATATACATATAGAAATGGGCGTGCCCCGCCCACTTTTTGAGGTAGTTACATACAAACCCAAAGCTTACTTTATGCATTTGTATGAAAAACGTCAATATCAACTTAAAATTTAATATGGTGGCATCTTATAGATAGTCGCTTCATACACATCTGCTAGTGGCCGTGTACCGACCACTTTTCGGTGTGGCTCTTATTTAAACCCACCCGCCCCCTCCCCATGTGAATGGCATTAGAGCTTCGATTCAACCAAAGTTAAAGTTTTTTCTTATTATAGTATCAACTAGTAGGTAAAATTTATTACTACTAAAAAATTAATTTATCAATCTTCATTTTATTTTATTAAGCCGAAATCAAGATTACAGTGATCTAAGCGAGATCACCAAAGAGATCACCAACACACTTACAATAGTTTTTTATTTGTTAAACTTAATATAGTCGCATCACTATTTATTTTATATGTATTTATTATACAAATCCGGACTTTGATCAATAACATTTATACAAGTAGTGAAAAAGTAATAGAATTTTAAATCGTAGATTTGTTTTGAAACACCCTTGAAAAGATTTGAAAAAAAAGAGTAGCAAAAGAGAAAACCGAAGAGATATCAGATCCGAAAACACAGTTTGAGTTCAAAGCTTAGCTTAGCTGTAGTAAAACGTGTGGCAACATAAAAAAAATCAAGACAACCTGTTGTCAGCAAAAGCGTTACGAAAATAAACTAAAACCAGATACAATATATATGTATATGCATGTACATATGTATTGTACGAATGTATTTGGTAATAGCTTCAGCTTCACAAACATCGTGTGGTGCGAGTAGTATGAAAGCAAATGGCCAAGGCGAAGGTTGTGGTTAAAAGGAACATAGAAGATTTTGAATAAATATACATTTACCTATTTATATTAAGTGTTATACACCATTTAGAAAACTTTATTAGGTAAGTAAATGCGCAAACAAAGACAACAAAAATTCAACTTAATAAATAAAGTAAAATTTCTTCTGGTGGCATAAGAAAAAAGCAGTCACTCAATAAGAGGAAGGCGTCTATAAAGTTTGCACTATTTTGGTGACGTGTACGAATCGTCAACAGCTACTGCAGTTGCGTTGTTGGATATTATAGATACACACAGATTTGAAAAGTGAAAGTATGGATTAATAAGATTAAATATTTTCACTAGCTAGTTTCATTCATTCTCCTTATAATTTGTGCTGTTTGTAGCATTAGAAATACGTATACAGAATTTATCAAAGCAACACCTCTTATTGACTTATTATTTCTGAATTAAACTCTTTGAGTCTAATAATGTTAACAGAAAATATAGCTTATATGTATGTATATAATATATATGAACATATTATTCCATTCAAAAAAAAAAAAAAAAATGCCTATGACTGCAGCAAAGGCCATGACATACAATACATTTTCGCATCAAAAATATTTGAGCAGAGTCAGTAAAAATACATACAGAGTTTGTGGCATAGAAAGAGAGAGAGAGAGAGAGAGAGTGATTTTCAACTTACAAGTTTTTAAAATTGCTCCAAATTTTGTATTTTACGGATGTATGTATATCTCTGCATCTATCTGTCTTCGGCATAAATGGATCTTTTCATTTTGTATTTGTATTATTCATAATTATCAGTTCATATTTCTATCTATCTGAACCATTATCTTCATCCATATCCATCAAATATTATGGCACTACTTCAGGAAAATAATTATATTCTTGATCAGCTCGTCGAGTCTATGTCCGTCGGTCCTTCCATAAGTTGTTGCTCATTTTTTGGTCGAAATGTTTTTAGATATCTGGCCGAAAGTCTTTATTTAAGTATTTAAGTTTCCTTCCACTGCCCACTTTTGTGTTTTGTACGAAAAACTTATTTAGCCAATATCAGCTAGAAATACATGACTGATTTTTATGGACTGCCGCTTCATAAATATATTAATGGGCGTGTCCCTCAGAATTTTTGGGGTAGCCCCAATATAAACCCACCACCTACTACTTTTCGTGTGACTGGTATGGGGTCTCATGCTTCATTCACTTTGTTACAAACATTTTGCTTTTCAACATATATTTTTGTACACACACACACACACACACACACACACACACACACACACACACAACACACACACACACACACACAGACACAGAGAGAGGGAATAAAACATTTACAAACTTAAAATATTTCACCAATTCTTGTAGTTATTTTAAGATCACCATATGTATATAATTTCAAATCGTAATTTAAAGTTTCCGAATTACTAATGCATTTAAAATTACAATCACAATTACTTACCAAATGAATTTCATCTTTAGTTAACTATCTACATATGTTTGTTTTCAGACAGAAATGGAGGGTAAAATAGCAATCATCACTGGAGCTAACAGCGGTATTGGTAAGGAGACTGCCAAGGATCTGGCACAACGTGGTGCTCGTATCATAATGGCATGTCGTAACCTGGAGACTGCAAACGCTGTTAAAGGTAATTAGCTTTTTAACAAATCCATGTTCGAGTTTTCAGTTTTTTTCTAATCGTTTTCCAGATGAAATCATCAAGGACACCGGCAATAGCAAGGTGACCGTAAAAAAACTTGATCTTGGCTCTCAGAAGTCGGTACGCGAATTTGCTGCCGTCATAGTAAAGACTGAACCAAAGATCGATATTCTTATTCATAATGCGGGAATGGCTTTAGCGTTCCGCGGTCAGACGAGCGAGGATGGTATTGAGTTAACAATGGCCACCAATCATTATGGCCCATTTTTGCTGAGCCATCTACTTATTGATGTACTGAAGAAAAGTGCTCCAGCACGTATAGTGATTGTCGCCTCGGAACTGTATCGATTGGCGTCGGTCAATCTGAACAAACTAAATCCGATTGGAACATTCCCGGCTGCATATTTATATTATGTATCTAAGTTCGCAAACATTTACTTTGCACGTGAGCTTGCTAAGCGACTTCAAGGCAGCAATGTTACCGTTAATTTTCTACACCCGGGTATGATTGATTCCGGCATCTGGCGTAATATACCCTTTCCCCTTAATTTACCTATGATGGCAATTACAAAGGGATTCTTTAAAACCACGAAAGCTGGAGCTCAGACCACTATCTACTTAGCCACTTCGGACGAAGTAGCAAATATCTCCGGCAAATACTTTATAGACTGCAAAGAAGCAACATTAAATGCGGCTGCCTTGGACGAGGAAAAAGGTCGAAAATTGTGGGAAGAATCCGTGCAATTAGTAAAACTAACGCCACAAGATCCTAAAATTTAAGAAGTCTTTTAATAGAACATAATTAGGTGGATTCTGCCTCTTACTAACAACAAAACTTATAGTTTCGTACTTGTTTATTCTATCGACCTTTGATTTGCATACAGCGTTTCAAAATACATATGGGGTTTTTGGAAACACTAACTTTTCTTGCTAAGGAGCTGCGTAGTTATTAAATATGTTTTATTTTCAGGTACAAGTATAATAAGATTTTAATGATATAAAATATATTTTTTGTAAAACTTTATTTGAACTAGTTTTACTAGTTGTTGTTATAAATTGTTTTTAGCCGTTTTTAATTCTAATTTATTTCCTGCACTCATATTAATTATATTCATTTCATAAACCTTATACACTAAACAAGAGAAAACTTTGACTTCGTTAGGTCCGAAGTTTTTTCTTCACATTACTCCACAAATTTATACTCATTGGCTCAAAATGGCTCATTCAGTTTGAATTTAAAGAAATAAGAAAATTTACAAACGTCGCGATTGATGGATTTGAATCGAACTTCCACTAAAAATGTCCATTAATAAATATGTGAAGCGTTCGTCCATAAAAAGGACTAGTTCCCATATTAATACACAAGAGACAGACAGCCTGACAACTAAACAGCTCGACGAGACGATCTAGATATGGCTGTCTGTCTGCCTGGATGTTGTTGCGCATTTTTTGGGCACCTATTTTTGTGCTAATTGAAAACTGGCACATACACTTCTTTTTATTGCAGTTTAATAGAGTATCAAGATTGACTCGCCACGCCCACTTTTTGGGGTAGCCCCCATACAAACACACCGCCCACTTTTGAATTTTTGTATGAAAAATTGGTTATTGTAGTAAATATCAACTTAATAATTGATATGGTAGCTTCTAGTGGACGGACACTTCACATATACAACAATGGATGTGTTTTCATGGTAGCCCCCATGCAAACCTACTGCCAACTTATGTGTTTTTGTAAGAAAAACTACTTTAGTAAAATTGATATTAGGTTGAATTGCGATGTGTTAGCTTTTTATTTACAGCAGCTTAACATACATAGACTAATGGGCGTGTCTCCCACTTTTTGGGGTAGCCCTCATACAAACCCACCACTCACTTTTGCGTTTTTTATGAATAAAATCTTTATTTAAATCAATATTAGTTTGAAATTCGATTTGGTGGATTTAAGTGGTTGTGTCCCGCCCACTTTTTTGGGTAGTCTCATACAGACCCATAGCTCACTTTTATGCATTTGAATGAAAAACGTCAATATCAACTTGAAATTCGATATGGTGGCATCTTATAGATGGTCGCTTCATACACATCTACTAGTGTGCGTGTACTACTTTTTGGCCACTCCTGCCTCTTACATAGTTTTGCACAAACTTAGTATACCCTTAAACCTGCAGCGCAGAGTATAAAGCGATAATGTGGAGAGAAAGGAAAAGAGAGAGAGCTGTTTGTTTATCTCTTTTCTTGCATTGCATGTGCGTATTCATTGGGCATATAATGGAAGATACTGCGCAGATAAATCAGCTTGTTAGATTAGTACATGGAACGATCGAGGGTGAGGATAAAAATGAAATGAGAGAATAATATGATACATTGCTGCGATTAGTTCGTAGTATAACAAATTTTAAACTTGATTTTACTTATCTCGAAAATAACTCGGCACTGAAAAACTGGACCTAAGAGAGTAATATTCAAACTTCAAATATTTGCACTGTCAAAGTACCGTACTCCTCCAAGAGTAACTTGAAACTTCATAACTCGCAACCATTTAACCGCAGTGTTAAAAAAAAAAAAGTTAAATTGCAATTTTTTTCGAAATATTTGTTATAATTTTGTAGTATGCTTTGATTTCCCTCAAAAATTTATTAGCATACTTTGTAATATAGTTTAAAGAAAGCAAAATTTGGAAGCAAATCTAGGTCTACTACTAGCGCTTTCTTGTTTTATTTGATTTAAATTTTTGGCTGCAATATAATTACTGACAACAAAATAAAACAAGTGACCACTAGTTCGTAATCCATACTAGTCGCTTGGCGACAGCTGGTCTAAGAATTCTATCGAAGAAAGTGTGTATAACCAGTCCAGTCTTAACGTAAGTCAGCTGCATACTGCATTTCAGGAACTGTCAATTTTGACATGTCAACTCGAACGTCCGCCTCAATGAACAACTGCAACAACTACTTAAATTTCAATTGCATTGCATATTCCATATGAGTATATTGTGTCAGTATTTAGAGGTCGTTTCTGTTTGTCTCTTTAAAAAGTACATTTGGAGAGCGCTAAATTTAATTTGTAAATCGATACTTTGCAGAAAGGGGTTGTGCAGCCAGTAAAACAATGTATAAAATTTTGGACAATGAATAAGGTTATTTCGAAAGTGTGAAAATTTGTTTATATAAAAGGGACTGATTAATTGACAACTCAAAGAGAGAGAAGAATAATATCGATTTAGTGCTGCCAAAATTGTTTGATGAGAACATTGAAGTTAGCAAAAGATGGCTTTGTTTGTTGATAACTAATGTAAATTTAAGAGTTTGTGCGTTGCATTTAAACTTAATAACTCCAGTAATAATTATAAAAAAAAAACAGGAAAGAACACTGACGTCGAGTGGGCTCGACTTCGAAATATCCAATACTTTGTTTGAGGCTCCTTATATGGACCATCGATTATTTTGGTCCGATGTGGTCATATATTTTATTAGAATTAATAAAATATTATAACTAATTAAAAATTAAAATAAAAAAATTTCATACAAAAATGGGGGCAGGTTTGCATGAAGCTACCCAATAGAGTGTTTCGTTATTGGCTTACATTTTTAAGGGATTGACGTAAGATATTTGGGATTCCTAACATAATTAAAAACAAAAACCCAAAAAAAAATACAAAAATGTTATGAAGGGGAAATTTTTATGGGGCCTACCCCTTATGGTGGCCGGATCTGGTCATGTATGGTATGTTTTATTATAATTTACGTAAGGTACAACAGAACTAAAAAAAATGTTGAGGTGGAATAGTGAAGCGAATTGATGACCACCCTGAACGCTCTCTCTTGTTTTAATTGATAGGTGTGATAAATGTTTTTTTTTGTCATCGAGTAGGCGAACCATAGCACGATAATTAGTGCTGTTGTTTATCATAACTCGAATATCACCTTCGCGATTGGCCTTGTACGAATAAGTCCCGACTCCAATACATTCGTTGAATTGATTCATCATACGCTGGATATTATTCACTCCTGGTATAAGTAGCGGCGGGGGTCTTGGTTCATTAACTTCTTCGGGGGCTAAGTCCATAGTAACTGGCTCTTCAGGATGTGATAATGCTTCGAACTGATTAGAGGCTAACAGATTCGCTGCAGACTCAGTATTTTGTTTGCTGCCTATGCTAGTTGAACTAGTGACATTTCTGGTTGATGCTAAACATGCGTTTTTTTTTAATAAATTTGGAGATAATAGCGATCGCCTTTTCAACGTAAGCTTCCCGTAATCTGAATGCACTGTTTGCCATTCGCCTTCGTCGGCCACCTCGGCGCCGTCGCCTTCCATGGATGCGCGTTCAGTGCTTTGTGTCGGGGAGGCGGTCGAAAAATGTTGGTACAACCAAGCGTTAATACAGAAAACCTGTACGCGAAAACCTGTACGCGTATATGTAGTAGCTTTTCTTATAAATGAGAATACTATTAAAATCATGTTAATTGAAATGAAAATGTGTAAATTTTAATATCTGTATTTTGCAGGTATGCTTTTGCCAGATGTATTTCAGGTCGTCAAGAGGGTATTTTATTCAATTCGAAATACAGATACAATTTCACTACAAATGGATGAAGGGTGTGAAAACTGCATATATATAAGAACATAGCTACAATTGAATATGCACACACGTAGCCTCCCTTATCAACGATTGAACTACGTTGCGAACGATTATCTTCAAATCCTTTGAATAAATATTAAATTTCAATTATAGTTGTTAAAACGTTATTAGCCACAAATTATCATCATTGAACGCTACTTATAATGACAAGCTTGCAAAGTCACGTGTCTACATCACAGATAAGCACATCAGGGATAATAAAACCTGTTGAAAAGGGGCGTACAAGTGTGCGCGCAACTTTTAAATTCTCCCTTTTAGCTAGAGTTTTTCAGATACTCCTCTTCAACCATCATTCACAGGATCAACAGGTACTCATACAATTTAGCACCATGTTGCGATATTGTGGGAAATTTCTTTTCTCATCACTTTAAGCTCACTATCTTTTTTTTTATATCAATGTCAATGTTTCAAGCATATCAGATTTCATTTTTGGTTGTGATTTTCTGTTCTTTCTCATGATGACAAGTTGACCTCTGATATGCTTATAGGTCTACACGTAATTAATTTGTTCGACGAACTTACCTACCGCAGAGGCAAATTTGTATGTATTGTATATAAATGTGAAATGAAAAGTCCCACTTAACTATGCATCATTGATAGTTCAAAACTAGAAGTCGTGCAGTGTTATAGTTTTAGATAAGTTCCTATTGGATTATGTGTGGATTATTATACCGCAGAGGCAAATTTGTATGTATTGTATATAAATGTGAAATGTAAAGTCCCACTTAACTATGCATCATTGATAGTTCGAAACTAGAAGTCGTGCAGTGTTATAATTTTAGATAAGTTCCTATTGGATTATGTGTGGTCATTCAGAAAGGATTTTTTGATATTTAACTTACAAATTAAATTTAATGCTCTAGTGATAATTTGGTTAACTCAAAAAATAAGAAAATTTTCCATATAATAACAACAAAGTGATAATAAAAAAGTTTCTCATACAAAATTCTAAAAGTGGGCGGTAGGATTGTATGGGGCTACCCTAAAAGTGGTCCCCAAACAATTAGCAACAACATCCAGACCAACGGAAATGTCTAGATCAACTTGTCTGGATGACCTGGGAGATATACCTATAAAAATACATTTTTTTAATCTTAATATATATAAAATTCTCATGTCACACGGTCTTTGTAACCAAACTCCTCCGAAACGGCTTGACCGATTAGTATGAAATATTTTGTGTATATTTGGTAGATCTGCGAATAGGTGATAAGCTATTTTTTATACCCCTAAGTGATAAGGTGGGGTTACCACAAAAAAAAAAATGTATAGGCCGACTACAACTGTCAAATTTATTTTCGTTATTATTTTATTTTGCTGTTTTATAATTAACAATGTTTTTAATGAGTCGCTACCCAACTCTTACTGAGTGAAGAAGTGTCTACTTAAGCCGCGGAACTTTGTCTTGGAAAGTGCAGTTATTCATTTTCTTCTACTCTTCTGTTCTGATTGGTCGAGCCAATCACGCTTTGGAATTATCTCCAGCAACACATACTCACACACGCACTGAGTCGTGTGTGTGTCTCTGCAGGTGTTATTAAACTGATAAGCACAAGCATCAAAACAACTTGCAATTTTTGCTGTGTTTGTTGTTGTCGCCCAGCGCGGCAATAACGGGCTAAATGGAATCTCCAGCTCTAGCTAAACCAAAGTGGCAATTGTCGCTAGGAAGAGCCACCAAGGCTAAAGGAGTCTCAACGATGAAACAGGTAAAGGTTACTGATGGTACTCATCACCGGGAGAGGTCATCGAGTGAAAGCTCGTGTAGCCCTGAGTATGAGGAGCTAAGTCGCAAAGGCCCCGCTCGCAAATCCTGCCACTCCTGAAAACGAAAACCAAGGCCATGGATGAGAGTGCTTATAGAATTTGTGATAAAAGGGCCGCCAAATTAAAAACGCCATCAATCGAATCAACAAAAAGCCGATGTCCATATTTTTCGTAAATCTGGAACCGGCCAGCAACAACAAGGAGGTAAATATTTTAAAAAGGCTGTATAGCTGCGTCATCACGATCGAACCACCGAATAAGTCCAAGAGCATCCTCCAATGCTACCGCTGTCAGGGATTTGGGCATTCACAGAAGTACTGCCGTTTATCACCAAAATGTGTCAAGTGTTGCGCAGACCACATCTCAGCCGAGTGGACGAAGCGTAAGGATGAACCTACCTGCTGCGCCCACTGTCAAGGAGACCATGCTGCCTCATACAAGGGCTGCAATGTTTATAAGAAAGCGAAAGAGCAGCATTCACCCAAGCCAAGACCCACTCCTGTGACCCATGGAATAACCACCTCAGGCCGCCTAGCGCCCTCTGTAAATCCTGGCAACAGCTTCGCTAGGACAGTACGAGGAGGTCATACTGAATATCCAGGGCATCAAACCATGCAGCAGCCAACAGCGACGCCCTCCGCCTTGAGTCAACTAAATCCCAGAATGGACCGACTGGAAGCCATGATGGAAAAAATGTTCGACCAATTTGCAGCCATGACGCAATTGTTCACGTCACTAATGGCGAAGCTATGGAAATAAGTCTCCATATCGTGCTATAGAACGCGAATGGCCTGTGCAGGAGCAGGCCTGAGGTTGAGCATTTTCGCAAAACCAACCATGTTGACATACTTTTAGTATCAGAAACTCACTTCACGAGCAAATCCTTCTCTTCCATCAGTGGATATGATGTTTCAGCTGTAAACCATCCCAACAGCACCGCCTGAGGTGGAGCGGCAGTCATCATTAGGAATGGGATCAAATACGTAGAGCTCCCGGCCTGTCAGGAACCCTGGGTGCAGTGTGAAGTGTGTGTGTGGAGTCCTCAGTCCGACGGGAGATATCACAGTTGCGGCTGTCTACTCTCCACCTCGCCATACTGATGTACATAGCCTTTTCCAGCAACTATTGGACAACCTTGGTCCCAGGTTCATTAATGGAGACGACTTCAACGCCAAGCATTCCTGGTGGGTTTCCCGTGTCAACAACCCCAAAGGCTGCGCGGTATATAAGTGTATAATTAAAAGCAGACTGAACTGCCATTCCTCTGGAGAGCCCACCTACTGGCCCACAGATGTCAATAAGATCCCAGACGTGTTTGACATAGCCATCACCAAGGGAGTACAGCGACATAAATTTGTAACTAGTAATATTCTTGAGCTGTGTTCCGATCATTGTGCCGTTCAACTGTTGGTTAACGTGGCAGCAAGCACCAATTCGAAGAGGAGAAGATTTTTCAGGCGCAACACTAATATTGACCACTATCAGTCCTGGCTAGAGAGGAATCTGGATCCAGTTTCTGAGCTTATCACTGGAGATGAAGTAGACGATATGGTGGAGTATCTGAACATCCAAATTTACAACGCTGCTTCGTTTGCCACTCCTCCCCGCAGATCCTGCAACCGCACCTCTCACAGGGATATTTACCTTTGGTCGCCGGAAGTTGCTGAGAAATGGCGCCTTCGCCGAGTCTGGCACAATTCTCGCAACCCAAGGGAAAAAACTGCCTATAGTAGAGCCGAAGAACGTCAAGGAACGTCTCCGCAAGCAGTCCATGGAACAGTTCCTCGAAGAAGTCGAACCAGGCGACCTCCAGCCTAAAGACATATAAAGAGGAAGGAGCCTGTGAAGGATTTATGGTGTCGCTCGGATGCAGAAAGAGCTAGAGCCTTCGCCGACCACTTGTACGAAACATTCTCACCATTTGACAGATGCTCCCAACTCGAGGAAGAGGAAACTCTCAACTTCCTGGACATTTCCTGCCAAATGGCGCTCCCTATCCCTCTAGTTGAGACGGATGAAGTCATCAGTGAAATTGGCAATCTCAAATCGTCCAAATCGCCTGGGTACGATAATATTGATGTCCCTGCCATTAAAGCCTTGCCTCCAAATGGGATCCAGTTACTCGTCAACATCATCAACAAATGCTTCCAGCTAGGCCATTTTCCCACCCAATGGAAATGCGCCGAAATTATCCTCATCCGAAAACCTGGGAAGCCTGCAGCCAATCTCGCCTCATATCGCCCAATAAGTCTATTGGCGGTACTCTCCAAAGTTGAGAGACTACTCCTGCGAAGAGTCCGGCCAATACTGGAAGAGGCCGGTTCGATCCCCGATCACCAGTTTGGCTTCAGAGAATGCCATGGCACGCCTGAACAATGTCATAGGCTAGTTGAGACGATACTCGAGACATTTGAGGAGAAGAAGTTTTGTTCGGCCGTCTTTCTGGACGTAAAGCAAGCCTTCGTGCCATGTTGGCCTGCTTCACAAGCTTAAGACAACACCACCAGCACCGTACTACACCTTTATCAGGTCCTACCTTGAGCGCAGGAACTTCTTTGTCAGATGTGGGGAAAAAAAATCTCAGTCAGAGCCGGAGTACCACAGGGAAGCGTACTAGGACCCGTTCTTTACACGCTCTATACAGCCGACATGCCGATCATTGAGGAAGGCAAATTGCTGCCCGCTACGTATGCCGACGACACGGAATTCCTGGCATCCGACGTCTCCCCACAGGCGGCTTCAGCAATCCTTCAAAGGCAACTCGACATCTCCAATACTTGGCTCAAGAGGTGGAACATTGTAGTGAACCCTGAGAAGTCCACCCAAATGACTTTCTCACTAAGAAGAGGAGATTGTACCCAAGTTCATCTTGATGGAGCAACTATTCAAAGCTGCGCTACAGCCAAGTATCTGCGCTTGGGCCTTGACTGAAGGTTAACATGGCGTCCTCACCTTCTCACTAAAAGGACACAGCTCAATGAAAGGTTAAAAAAACATTTATGGCTTATCGGTCGAAGGTCAACTCTCAGGCTGAGGAGCAAGCTTTTAGTTTATAAAGCAATAATAAAACCTGTATGGAGCCACGGAATCCCGATCTGGGGCACTACCAGCAGGAGTGACTGTTCTATAATTCAAAAATTCTAAAACAGGGTGCTCAGGATTATTTCCAACGCTCACCTATTTCAAACCAACAAAGTGATCCACGAGTAACTCGGGGTACCTTGGGTACACCAGGAAATTACTAGACTAAGCAACTCTTATCAAAATCGGCTCGATAGGCACACAACACCCTCGCCATCAACATGCTCGGCAATAGCTCCAGTACAAGAAGGCTCAAAAGGCTTCACCCGCTCGATCTCCCTCATGGAAGGCAATAACACACTCACATTTATTTTTTCTACCCCATGCCCCTTCCCCACCTCCCCAAAACCTTCTTATTCCTATCCCACAACGGCTCCGACAACGCATTGTCAATTGTATCCTTTAACCTTACAATTTGCTGATTGAATATCGAGCGCTGCTCAGAATTGGCAACGAATATTTTTTATTCCCCCATTCTCAGTTATTTCGACAGATGCATTCCATTCACTACTCTCCCAGTCTCTGAAAAAAGACAGCCTTGGTTTTCACATAGCCTTGAAAAATATAAACGTAGTAGCTCTAATTCTGTTTTTAGTAAATATTGTGTCGCACGTTCTGATTTTAATGCATTAAATAAATGGTGTTATGTTAATTATTTAATAAAAGTTAAACGAAACATGCGTCACAATCGAAAATCGTTTTTCAATTTCGTTAACCCGAAACGTAGTACTTCAGCGTATCCTTCGCAATTATTTCTTGATGGTGCAGTTGCATCTTCTGAAACGCCTATATCAGATTTGGTTGCCGACGTTTTCCAATTCTGTTTTTAGTAAATATTGTGTCGCACGTTCTGATTTTAATGCATTAAATAAATGGTGTTATGTTAATTATTTAATAAAAGTTAAACGAAACATGCGTCACAATCGAAAATCGTTTTTCAATTTCGTTAACCCGAAACGTAGTACTTCAGCGTATCCTTCGCAATTATTTCTTGATGGTGCAGTTGCATCTTCTGAAACGCCTATATCAGATTTGGTTGCCGACGTTTTCCAAAGTAAGTATTCTTGCACTCTGTTAATCATAGTTTCTCATATCCTAATAGCATCACATCGTATGACTTTATATCTCCTCCCGCTATATCCATACAAAATATATTAACATGTCTTCTATCAATTACATTTTCTTTCTTACCTGGCCCGGATAAAACATTGCTCTAGCTCCATTTGTTTTCCTTTATCAATTCTTTTCAACCTATTCACAAAGCTATGTAAATTTCCATCTCTTTGGAAAGAATCTTTTATTATCCCTTTACATAAAAAGGTATCGAATTATAGAGGTATTGCTAAGCTGAGTGCTATTCCAAAGCTCTTTGAAAAAAACATTTGTGACCAATTGCATTAATTATTGCCTGTTGTCAGTTCTTCCCAACATGGTTTTGTTAAAGGAATCTATTACAACTAATCTTTCACAATTTTCTACTTTTGTAAATTATGGTTTTGAGTCGGCTTGCCAAACTGATGTCATTTATACAGGCTTCAGTAAAGCTTTTGATAGTGTGTGTCATAAGCAGCTTTTATTCAAATTAAAAGCAATAGGGTTTCCTCCGTCTCTTGTTACTTGGATTGAGTCATACTTATCCCATAGAACACAAAAAGTTTTATTTAACAATTGTTTGTCTACAACTATTTTTGTTTCTTCTGGTGTTCCCCAAGGGAGTCACATAGGTCCAATATTGTTCAACATTTTTATTAATGACCTTCCTTTGTCTATTAATCATTCCCATACACTAATGTATGCTGATGATGTTAAATTATGATTGTCATATTCTGATGTTTCGCAGCACAGTTCATCGCAGAAAAACATTTATAGTAACATATTCTTTAAATAACATTATCCTCGGTAGAGAGTTTTGTTTTAATGACCTAGGTATCCTCATGGAACCTAAAATTATTTATAATAATAACATTTGTTCAATAGTAAATAAAGCAAAAGGTGTCCTTGGCTTTATTAAGCGTCTAAGGAATTTAATGACCCTTATACCACTAAACTCCTACATACTTCTCTTGTTCGTCCGATTTTAGAATTTAGCTCTTGTATTTGGAACCCATATTATGCTATTCACGAGGATCGTATTGAGTCAGTCCAAAAACAGTTTCTTCTGTTTGCTCTTAGGAGTCTTAATTGGGATCCAGATATAAATCTTCCACCCTATCATGATAGGTTAAAATTAATTGATCTCCCAACCCTCTTGTCACGCCGTTCTATGCTCTCAGTTGCTTTTCTTCATAAAATTCTTATTGGGGATATTGATTCTCCCTACATACTTCAGTCTATAGTACTAAATGTCCCCATTCGGCCAACTCGCCACTTCGTGCCAATTAAATTGCCTTTTTGTACAAAAAATTACGCGCTCAATAATTCACAACGAGCTCTACAATAAGTTTTCGACTTATTTTTCTTATAACTCTTCCACTATGTAAAAAACTGCGTACTAACAAATCACTATTCAATAAATTTGTAAATTTCATTTAGCAATTTCTTTTTTCTTTATTTTTCTAATTGCGCCCGCTTGGACCACCTCCCAGGCAGTGAGTAAAGGCACAGTCGGTCAACCTGGCGTGCCAAACAAAAATTCCTCTAATGGGTCTGAGTGTCCCGCAACTTGCTTCTTCTAGCTTTAAGTTAGTATAGTTACATTTTTATATTGTACTTATTAAGCGACTGTTTTATATATGTAGTTGCAAATTTTTAAATAAATAAATTAATAAATTGTCCTACGTAGATAAATTGAAAATAAAGTTAAACCTTTAAAAAAAAATGTTTTTAATTTTATTTTATTTCGTATAATTATTTCTTATTTTATTTCGTAAAATTTAAATTCAAAGTTTGCTGTTTTATAATTAGCAATGTTTTTAAATAAATCATCTCAAAGCTGTAAACAACTTAGCTTTATGGTATGAGACGTAGTGGGAGGGGAAGATTTGATAGAGGAAGAGGTGGTAGGGTAAGGGGCATGGTGATGGAGGGGCAGGGGAATGAGAGATAGGGGATAGGGCAGCAACGCGCCGGGTTCCTTTTAAGATAGAGGGATAAAATGTAGGGGAATGGGGGCAGGGGAATTAGAATGGAAGGTAGGGGAAGGATGGTAATTAAATTAATTAAGGGATCATAGGAATGGAGGGGTAAAGGTAGGAGAGGCAGGGGGAATGGCAGCCACGCACTGGGAACCATTTAAGATAGAGGGATGAAATGTTGTATAAATGTTGTATATATGTGGTAAAGTAAGGGAGGTAGGGGAAGGGGACAGAGAAATGGGGGCAGCATAAGGGGTGGTTGTAGAAGGGGTGGAAGGGACATGAGAAGAGGGGTATGAGAATTGGAGCTAGAGTAAAAGGGCATGGGGAATATGGGGCAGTGGAAGGTGGGACAGGGGAAGGAAGGGCAGAAAGAGTGGCAGTGGAAAGGAGAGGCAAAGGGAAGAGCAGCAACGCGCTGGGTACCATTTAAGATAGAGGGATGAAATGTTGTATACATGTGAATAGGCTAGAAGGGGGCAGGGAAAAGGGGTGGAAGGGGGAAGAAGAGGTGTAGGAGAATTGGAGGTAGAGTAAAGGGGCATGGGGAAGGTGGGACAGGGGAAAGGAGTGGCAGGGGAAAAAAAGTTGTGAACTTAGCAACTAAAAAAGAAATATTTGGAAAATCTAACAGACTAAGCATATATGATAAGTTAGTTGGGGACTACCCCTTAAAATTAGTACAAACACTACGTGTGAATGGTATAAAAAGTGTTTTAATGGCTGCTTCACGATATAAGCTATATTCTTACAATTATTTTATTTCAAGAAAAAACTTATTCGAAAACCAAGGTAGCATACTTAATATAAATATTAATTTTCATTAGAAAAGGGGAATCTTTCTATGAATACAACAGAGAAACTAAACGGGGTAAATGGAAAGAAGGCATGCCAACGAGAGAAAAAAATATTGGCCGAAAGAGTCGGAGAACTATATTCAGACGAAGTATAAGAAGCCGCAAGAACGCCACCAAAAAAGTATTTCATTGATTTTCGAAGCCTCTGCAGTGCCAACCAAAATGTATGTTGCGTTGTAGGTAGTATTAACAGCAACGCAACACTAACAATAGAATAACCAGAAGCAATGTGCATGTTTAATGCGAAAAAGCAATAGACTTTTCGAACAAATTTTGCTTCGAAATTAGGGATGCTGAAGAAATATATTATATAATACAGAATTTGTAACTCTGTCGATTTCAAGCTGGGGCCATGTAGCTTAAACAAATAATAACACGTGCAAACTAACGCAAAAGCTGGTATAACGATTTGAAAGAGATAGTGTGTAATTGTTTGAAGAAGTTCTCAATTCGTCAGTTTCTAAGCAATAGACAAAGGAAAGGACGTTACGAGATGATGATTTGTGGTGCTTTTATTTAATGCACAAGGTTGCCATGATCAACGATCCAAACAATTAAGAAAAATTTAACATTTTGATTAAATAATTGAAAATGAAATATTTGTTCAGCTGATATACGTAATAACATTATACATAAATACACCTAACAGGATATGTATATATTCATATGTAATCGATATCATGGTTGGGTTCCGTTGGACGTGCAAATTAAGCACATTTGTAATGTTATACAAGTATATCGATCAAGTAGCGGAAAGTTTAATTACTTCTTTCAGTAAAACTATGTGTAGAGGAAGGTGAATTTTGAGAGCTTCTTTCGCCTGGATGCTGGCAATAACGGTTTGGGAAATCTTTTATGTACAAATCCTTAAAATTTTATACACAACATATCAGCACACCATAAGAAAAAAAAAATATTAAAAGCATTGGAAATAATTATTGAGAGATTTAAATTATCGCCTATGAAACTTTTGATGTTAGCAAAAAGGTCCAAAATCTATTTTATATCTGATACTTCTTTGTTCGGCTAATTGAAGGCCGGTCTATTCAAATCTGACAACAGAAGTTTACGTACAAAACCACAAAAGTGAGCAATGTACGGGGGCTACCCCAAAAAAGTTGGAGGGTCCCACCCATTAATGTATTGTATATATGAAGTGTTCGCCCACTAAAAGATACCGTATCAATTATTAAGTTTGGGTTACCCCAAAAAGTGGGCGGGACACGCCACAGTTCACCTTTTATGCATTAATATGAAAAACGCCAATATCAACTTTTCTGGGGTCTTCACACAGGGTAGAGTATAAATATAAATCTTTCGCCACAAA
Organism: Leucophenga montana; assembly: GCA_035044765.1. NCBI lineage: Eukaryota > Metazoa > Arthropoda > Insecta > Diptera > Drosophilidae > Leucophenga > Leucophenga montana. The sequence continues at coordinate 88,368 of JAWNNQ010001794.1, read as the reverse complement.
AATAATACCAAAGAGTGGTCTGCGGTTTTATATGGGGCTGACCAAAAAGTGGGCAGGACATTTCCCTTTATATTTTTATGAAGCGTTAGTCAATAGAAAGCCACGATTTCAAATTTCAACTTGATATTGATTGCAGTAAAAATGTTTTCCATACTGGATATCTTTTAAATTGATCCTCAAAAAATGCGCAAGAATACCGAGACGAACAGATGGACACATCTAGATCGATTCGTATCATCAAGCCGATCAAAGAATATATATACTTTAAGGGGTCTGCGATACAATTTTCACTGTACAGCCATGTTGATTTGCCTTCAAATTTTTGGGGGCTCGTAGCGAACGTATCGAACAATCATAAGTTATGATTTTTTGGAATTTTTGACGAGTTAATGAAAATGTTTGCAAAAATGAATCCTGTAGAAAATCTCAATTTTTATACCCTGTACCCAAAGAGACAAACGAATAATAATAATGTGCAAATGCTTGTAACAGGCAGAAGGAGGCATCATAGACCCCATACAGTATATATTCTTAATCAACATCGGAAACTGAATCGATTTATCTGTGTCTGTCTGTCCGTCCGTCTGGAGGTGTGAAACAGACCTGAGGAACTATAAGAGCTAGAGACATTTTGACCATATGCAGATGTCTTATATTAAATTTCGTAGATGCCGCGCACTCAACACCCACCAGGCTTTTCAAGGTCGCATAGTCGTAAAAAAGTTTGATTCCTTTTTTGTTTTGATTTTCTTTTTAATTTTTTTTTTTGTAATATAAAATTACAAAGCCTGCTTAGGTCTACATTATCAAGGGCTCATTCTTACTTATTTTGATATAGGATTTTAGTACACAAAAACTAAGAAACTCTTGTTCTCCAACTTATTTCAAAACGGCAGATTTTGCCGGGAAATGTCAGATTTCAATTGACTACTGATACTTAACGAGTTAATATTTTTTTGTTCGAAAGGTATTGGTATTGAAAAACGTACTCGCTTTCATAATAAAATCCTGACAAAGGCACGATCCAATACGAACACGGAGTTAGTAATTGCGTAAACACGAAAAAGCACGGTCTAACCCGAAAATATAAAAATAAAAATTATTAGCCCACCAATATTGGGTGAAAATGATGGTATGTTAAAACAGAAAAGGATAACATAAACGAACTCTAAAATGGATTAAAAAAAAATGAATTCAAAAATCAATCGGATACCTTTATTCGACATACTCGTATAATTTTATACCACTTAAGATTTAAACAATAAATCATTAAAATAGCTGCTCCTTTTGCAGAGGCAGAACCTATAACGCAATTTTCAATGGTCCTGTGGCACTTTTCGACTGCATACAAGCAATGGCTGCTCGGATGTTGACTTCGAGGTCATCTTAAGCTTTGGGACCGTTGCTGTGTACTAGCGATTTAACATAGCACCAAGATAATAATCTAATGGTGTGACCAGCTGGGAGGGCCCCTTCTGAAAATATACAAACCTCCGAACAATAAACAATAAATCATTAAAATGGCCGCAGCTGCTCCTTTTGCAGAGGCAGAACCTATAACGCAATTTTCAATGGTCCTGTCATCTTAAGCTTTGGGACCGTTGCTGTGTACTAGCGATTTAACATAACACTAAGAAATTAATCTAATGGTGTGACCAGCTGGGAGGGCCCCTTCTGAAAATATACAAACCACCGAACTTTTGGGGTAATAAATCCATTGCAACGGGAGCTGTATGGTAAGCTGTGCTGTCTTTCTGAAAATAAACATATTCCCCACCGTTTTCATCAAATTGGGCGAAGAAGTAATAAGTAATAAGTTTACGTCGGCTTATACACTGGCTGTTACAACGGCAACATTTTCTTCATTACGCGCGTTTCGTTCACGGGTTGTACGTTTCTGGACGACTAGTTTAAATTAAGAGTATTATCGAATTAGAATTTACATATGGCTAATTTTCAAACGATGTGGCAAGTTAAAATGACAAACCTTATAGAACACAAATCACACTAGATTTCAAATAATAAAAAAATATGATCGTCAGGAGCCGTTAAAGTTCGGACATTTATGATCAAGTAAATCATCATATCCATAGAACATCAAGTAAATCATCATATCCATAGAACGGAGAACGCCACTAAATTCACCTCCTCGAGCACAGTGTATTTATCAATATTTATTAAGTATCAATTAATTTATTAATATAATTAGCTACTCCCGCGTGATTTTATAAGCGTCTACGCTGCTACGTCCCTCTAAATTTTCGCTTGTATGGTCATGGCCCCACAAATTTTTCCTGTGGTTCTAGATCACCCTACACATATGTAACAAATCTCATCCATCTACGAAAAAAAAGATGCTCAGAAATATTATATAGGGAATGTAGACAACTGCCTACCGAGGAACAATCCGCACCAGGCTTCTACAAGTGTTCCTATACCACTAAAGAGAGGGTTCCAATCTTACATTGCTTAGGGACCTCTTGGATCTCTGACTTAATCTGGCACTGCGAGAGTAGCGCCACCCATTTTTCCAGTAGTGTTTAATTCTCCCGATGGTATTTACATATGGAAGATCTCCTATTCATCCCCGTTATGAGATATGACACATTTTATTTAATTTATACTTACTCTCTAAAAAGCCTTCTGCCAAACAAAGTAAAGTAAAGTTTTTCTAGTGTATATCATTATAGCGGTTTTTCTGTGTTTCGCCACTTCTAAGTATTGCAGTTTAATAGAGTATCAAGATTGGCCCACTTTTTGGGGTAGCCCCCATACAAACCCAATGCCCAATTTTGGCTTTTTGTATGAAAAACTTTTTATTGTAGACAATATCAACTTAATAATTAATATGGTAGCTTCTATTGGACGGACACTTCACATATACATCAATGAGGTTATATACCCCATATTTGGGTAGCCCCCATACAAACCTACTGCCCAATTTTGTGTTTTTTTATGAGAAACTTCTTTATAAAAATAAATATTAGGTTGAAATTCGATGTGGTGCCATTTTATGGATAGCCGCTTAACATACACTTTTTGGGGTAGCCCCCATAGAAACCCACCTCCCACTTTTGTGTTTTTTTTTAATTGTTTATAAAAATCAATATTTATTTGAAATTCGATTTAGTGGATTTTAATGGACAACTGCTTTATATACATATACATATCGGCCTGTCCCGCCTACTTTTTGAGGTAGACCCATACAAACCTACAGATCTCTTTTATGCATTTGTATAAAAAAAGTAACTATCAACTTGAAATATGATATGGCGGCATCTTATAGATGGTCGCTTCATACACATCTACTAGTGGGCCAGTACCGCCCACTTTTTGTGGTAACCTCTATTTAAACCCCACGTTTATGTTTTACAATACGATTTAAAATATAACTATTGTATTATTGTGTAGTTAAAGTCTTCTAACAAAGTGTGAATACAATAGTAAAATATTTTAGTTTTTTATAGAAGTTTGCCACTCGTTATAGGAATTAACGGAGACCCCAAAAAATGTGGTCAGATTCTTAATCGGCTCGTCCAGCAAGAACAGTCGAGCAACATCCGTTTACTTTCATTATCAATACAAAACAGTACTCAAATAATAATCCAACGTTTGTTATGGAGAGTTTATTTAGCCTTGTTCGATGGTCATATGTACATATGTATATGACATATTTATGATATTATAGTAAAAATAGTTTCAAAAATCTACAAAGTTCAACTAGCAGTGACAGTAAATTTAATGAAAATTGATGAACTGATGATAAGTTTATACGATATATGATCGTCTGAACAATTATTTAGGTGAACATATAGAGATAAGTAGATAGAAGACCTGATGAAGAATGTACGGTAGTGTTTGTTACATTTTACACCTATATTAATTTTGACATGAAGTTTGTATCACCTAGACGAAGGCGTCGGGAACCCCAGCAAAATGTATATATATATATATATATATATATATATATATATATATATATATATATATATATATATATATATATATATATATATATATATATATATATATATATATATATATATATATATATATATATATATATATATATATATATATATATATATATATATGTATATATATATAAGGGGTTTGTGACGCCTTCGACCGGGTGATACAAACTTCATGTCAAAATTAATATACTATTTACTCTATGTGTAAAATGTACAAAAATAAACATATTCTTACCTTAACCACAGATCTGAATATCTAATTTCACTATGTAATTTCCAATTGGTGCTTTTGGATAATAAAGAGAGAACCTTCACCAAACGCTGTGTGGAGAAGAGGTTTGGGTTGCGCTCGCTGTCGATCGATATACTAAAATGGGCTAGGCCAAAAAAAAAAAATAAAAATATATATATATAAATAAACAAAGATATATTAGATTGAATGAAATACTCATTGGTCGAACTCGAGTGTACCGAGTTGCGTTCGTACAATTCAATACGATCCGATTTCAATTGGAGATGTGATGGTGCAAGACATTCCCAAGGAACGCATATTTAAAAGTAAATGGGATAGCATTCGACGGTACGGTAGTTGGGCAGACGGGTGGTTGCACAAACACGTTTAACCGCAAAGTGCAGAAAAGCGGTAGGTGGAGCGACTGTCTGGATCTGAGCGATCAATGGACACCACCACAAGACATATGTTCGTTCTTATTCAGTCACACTGACGTGCTTGTTGGTGTGTATCTGATGTCTGCGCCGAACTGTGTGTGATGATATTGGGTGACAAATAAAAACTACTGCACTGCTGCTGCGCTGTGACCGGGGGTTGCTACTCGTTGGCTGGTGTTGTTGAGCGGGATGTGGTAGTAGCAGGAGTGAAGGTAGTGAGTATTTTAAGGGCCGTACACGCAGAATATGCATTACATTTTTTCTTCGGTGCCCTTTTGTTGTTCGTTCGTTTGTAATTAAGTAACTTAGCTGTTTTTTCTTTTTTTCTTTTGGGGTTGCGTTGTCTGTCGGACAGATCCAACATCGTCACAGCTCGTCCGTTCGATTCTTACGACTTTGAAATCAAATTAGTTATTGCCTACAGCTCAGCGCCGCAAGTTGTCTCAGAAAAGGCTAGGCTCTCAGTAATTCACTCGATTTGCGTTGTTTAAATTCGATCGAATATCCAACGTGTGCTTTTCAAACGATTAAAAAAAAAAACCATTGTTATTATCATAATTACAATGATTTATAATCGGTTTATATCGAACCGGAGGCGCTCATAAATCGGCGATCATGTCGTGGAATTGTATAAAAAAGTGCGAATTTCTAGCGAGAATGTGCATTTATCAAGTGACTTAAGTAATCCTAGAGAAAACCATAAACAGTGCTATAGTGCTATATGGTAGTACCCGACCATATAATACTGTGCGGAATTCCATGATGAGGGGTTTATAAAATAGTAAAAATGTTTAAAATGTATTCTATTAAATCAGCTCGTTTCTTCAAGTGATCAAGAATATAGACAGTATTCTACTTTATGGGGTCTATGGAGTATTCTTCACCATTTTACTTACTTACGTTTCTGGACGTGTAGTTTAAATTAAGAGTATTATCGAATTAGAATTTACATTTGGCTAATTTTCAAACGATGTGGCAAGTTAAAATGACAAACCTTATAGAACACAAATCTCACTAGATTTCAAATATTAATAAAAAAAATATGATCGTCAGGAGCCGTTACAGTTCGGACATTTATGATCAAGTAAATCAACGGAGAACGCCACTAAATTCACCTCCTCGAATTAATCTGTTCCATCGTTGTTCAACTTTTTGGATTAGCACAGTGTATTTATCAATATTTATTAATTATCAATTAATTTATTAATATAATTAGCGTGATTTTATAAGCGTCTACGCTGCTACGTCCCTCTGAATTTTCGCTTGTATGGTCATGGCAAAATCAACAGATTGTTCTGGGTCAGACTCGACTTTGACTCAGTTCTACATATCCGATTGATTTCCTATTCATTCGATGACAATACAACATTATGTAACTTTCGAATGTTAAATAAAAGTTAAATAAGTTGACTAAAACCCCAATAGCAAAGCAATTTAGATAAATCCCGGTTCTCTGGTAGCACCCTGTGTTATATGGTCTGTGTGGGATCTATGTGTAATGGTCTCACGATCATCGAAGCTTTCACTGCTATAGTGATACGATGCGATTAAAAATTGTTACTTCATCAAGTTGCGGTGGCAAGCCCATTTCGCCAATGTGCACCGTATACTCATTTCGATAAAACAGAAGCTAAACTACTCTGTACTCGCTTCTTAATTTTACTTCTAAGTCTATTCAAGCTAGGGGGATTATTTAAGTATTTATTTCGTATTTTAAATCGTAAGCTTAATAGATAAGAAAGTTATATAAATTCCACAAAAAGGTATGTGTCTTTATATGGCGACAACGCCTAAAAGTTGATGAAACACGTTTAACATAACGTGAAGATTTTGTACAAAACTGAAATAAAAAGTTTTCCTACAAAAACTTCAAAGGGGACTGATTGTGCTGAATATGTGTGCTACATTTCCCAGTGGGTAACGAACCCTGTACCTAAAGGTATGCAAATGTATGTAACAGACAGAAGGAGGCGTGGTCGACCCCATAAAAGTACATATATTCTCGATCAACATCGGGAACTGAATCGATTTAAAACCCGTCCATCTGTCCGATTGTTTGAGACAATATATTTCAGGAACTATAAGAGCTAGAAGCTTCAAACTTGAACATTTAGATTCTCCTTGACCGTACGCAAATGTCTTATATTAAATTTTGTAGATTTAAAAAAAAAATTTTTTTGTGATTTTAAATTTCAAAGTCTGCATTAGGAAGGGCGATGGGTATTTCGTAGTCGTGAATGTCCTCATACCCATTTTCAGATCAATATGTCAAAAACTGATGAACTATAGTAGTCTGCATCGACACAGACAGGAGATAGACGGACATATCTATCATTCGTCTCGTCGATCTGATCAAGAATATGTATTTATATTTTAGAGTTCTCCAGTGGTTTCTTTAATTGTAATAATTATATTCACACTACGTGTGAAGAGTATAAACATTTCCTATAAAACACAAAAAGTGGGATGTGCGTTTATATGGGAGCTACCTTGGGCGGGAACATTTCGACATACTAAGCCTTAGTTACGAGTTTCGAATTGATAGGTTATGTTGATATAACCAGCAACTTTTAAAAAAAAAAATTGTTCCACTTAGTCCCACTCTCCCGTTGTGATGTCACACTACCTCTTATTTTCTTTGGAGCTTTCGTGGACCAGTTTGAAGATTTTAAAAATGCCAAAATAGATCGCTGGTTTATTTATGAAAGATCTACTAGGCTGAGTAGTGAAGTGCACCACAGATTGGCAGCTCTGACACAAACACATGATATGCAGGAATACACTACATTGTAAGAAGGTCGTTCGAATTGATCGTGAACAGAATGCATGTCGTCCTATCAGACAGTGCCCAGTTATGACTCAACTGGAAATTTTCTGTATATCTGGTTCCAACCAACGTTTTGATGTTGAGCAAGTATCTAGTCCCTCCCAACGCTCTTGGGCAAAAGGTACTGTATGTATTTTTATGAGAAGTTTGCATGTAGCTATAGTTACTCCTATACAGTTATACAGTCTATTTTAGAACAAGCAAAAACGTTGACTTCGGTTAAACAGAAGCTCTAATACCATTCACACAAAATTTTAAATAGTATTGTAAAACATAAGTGGCGTCCATCTGTCCGATTGTTTGAGACAATATATTTCAGGAACTATAAGAGCTAGAAGCTTCAAACTTGAACATTTAGATTCTCCTTGACCGTACGCAAATGTCTTGTATTAAATTTTGTAGATTTAAAAAAAATTTTTTTTTGTGATTTTAAATTTCAAAGTCTGCATAAGTCTGCATTAGGAAGGGCGATGGGTATTTCGTAGTCGTGAACTCACGACTTGCTTTATTCTTAATTGTTTTTATATATGATTAGCCTAGGGCGACAAAATGTCCTCATACCCATTTTCAGATCAATATGTCAAAAACTGATGAACTATAGTAGTCTGCATCGACACAGACAGGAGATAGACGGACATATCTATCATTCGTCTCGTCGATCTGATCAAGAATATGTATTTATATTTTAGAGTTCTCCAGTGCTTTCTTTAATTGTAATAATTATATTCACACTACGTGTGAAGAGTATAAACATTTCCTATAAAACACAAAAAGTGGGATGTGCGTTTATATGGGAGCTACCTTGGGCGGGAACATTTCGACATACTAAGCCTTAGTTACGAGTTTCAAATTGATAGGTTATGTTGATATAACCAGCAACTTTTAAAAAAAAAATGGTTCCACTTAGTCCCACTCTTCCGTTGTGATGTCATACTACCTCTTATTTTCCTTGGAGCTTTCGTGGACCAGTTTGAAGATTTTAAAAATGCCAAAATAGATCGCTGGTTTATTTATGAAAGATCTACTAGGCTGAGTAGTGAAGTGCACCCCAGATTGGCAGCTCTGACACAAACACATGATATGCAGGAATACACTACATTGTAAGAAGGTCGTTCGAATTGATCGTGAACAGAATGCATGTTGTCCTATCAGACAGTGCCCAGTTATGACTCAACTGGAAATTTTCTCTATATCTGGTTCCAACCAACGTTTTGATGTTGAGCAAGTATCTAGTCCCTCCCAACGCTCTTGGGCAAAAGGTACTGTATGTATTTTTATGAGAAGTTTGCATGTACCTATAGTTACTCCTATACAGTTATACAGTCTATTTTAGAACAAGCAAAAACGTTGACTTCGGTTAAACAGAAGCTCTAATACCATTCACACAAAATTTTAAATAGTATTGTAAAACATAAGTGGCGATTTGAAGAGGGGCTACCCCAGATGTAGTAGATGTGTACGTGTAGTAGATGTGTAAGATGCCGCCATATCGAGTTTCAAGTTGATATTGACGTTTTCCATGCAAAAGTTAAGAAGTGAGCTTTGGGTTTATATGGAACCACCTCAAAAAGTGGGCGAAACACGCCCATTTCTATATGTATATGAAGCGGTTGTCCACTAAAATCCACCAAATCAAATTTCAATTTTGTTTGGGGCTACCCCAAAAAGTGGGCGGGCCACGACCATTAGTCTATGTATGTTAAGCGACTGTCTATAAAAAGGCACCATATCGCATTTCAACATAACATTGACTTTAATAAAGAAGTTTTTCTTACAAAAACACAAAAATGGGTAGTACGTTTAATAGGGGCTTGCCCAAAAAGTGGGCGGGGCATGCCCGTTAGTCTATGTATGTTAAGCGGCTGACCATAAAAAGGCATCATTGCATTTCAACATAATATTGACTTTCATAAAGAAGTTTTCATACAAAAAGTCAAAATTCAACAGTAGGTTTGTATGGGGGCTACCCCAAACAGGGGCGGGTCCCACCCATTAATATATATGTCAAGCATCCGTCCACTAAAAGTCACCACATTAATTATTAAGTTGATATTGACTACAATAAAAGAGTTTCTCATGTAAAAAGTCAAAAGCGGGCGGTGGATTTGTATGGGGGATACCCCAAAAAGAGGGCGTGGCGGGTAAATCTTGATACTCTATTAAACTGCAATAAAAAGAAGTGTATGTGCAAAATTTCAACTGAATAGCATAAAAATTGGTCCCCAAATATGTGCAACAACATACAGACGGACATACAGACATATGGATAGACGGACATGGCTAGATCGACTCGTCTTGTATAGCTGATCAAGAATATATATACTTTATGGGGTCTACGATGCCTCCTTTAATGCGTTACAAACTTTCAGACAAACTGATAATATCATTTCAAACTATATGTGAATGGTATAAAAATCTGCGTGGTAGTTTCTAGCCTTTAAAGTTCTTTCAGTTTTTGGTTTCCTGCATCATCTCTATATCATAATTTTTGAGTTGGAATATGTAACGTCGTGTGCTCTAAGAAAAGCTTGGTTAACAGATATTCGTGTATATCTGTCGGAGAGGAAGTAGAGTAGACTAGTAGAGATCCCCCAAGAGAGGGTTCTTTTTTGTAGAAAGCAAAATCTGGATACAAATCAAGGCGTTCTTATTCCGAAGTTAAATGGCTTGTGCTACATGGGGATACTTCAAATAACTCAATTAGTAAGTGTTCAGAGCATATGAGCATAACTATCTTTTGGAGTCAAACTATGAATTACTTTGTTAGTTCATCAACACGAGGGTTACAATATACTATTGCCCATAATAATGACAAAAAAAAAAAAAAAAAGTAATTTTTGATTGGAAATGGCTTTATTGTTTTTAAAAATATTTTTAATGAAGATCAATACACTTTTGCCTGCGCTTAAATAAACCAAAGCTATTTCAGCACTCAAATGTGGTTATCTCCAAAACGAGCTGTTTAAAGGCTGATCTATCTTCGGTGATTGTTGCGATATGAAAAACAGGTGAACATTTGCTTCGTACGCGGACAAGTTTTGTTGATTTGGCTTGTCTTGAAGCACAAAAATTATACGGTATCTAACGAGAACAAATCTTGACGGTCAAATGCTCATTAATATCTAATATAAGCTGGTTCCACTAATGTTCAAGGATGTCTAAATATTACGGTATGTCACAAATCGATCAGGGATAGGGAAAAACGTTCAGGTAAAAACGTTCTCGAGTAAACTCAGCGTTTCACAGTGGCAAAGGTTGCGGTTTCATCGTCAATAATAAGTACACGCTTATATCTATAATCCACATCGAAAACCGAAATAAATTATAGTACGAACATTTTTATGAGTTAATTCTCTTTTTAGACCGAGATGAATTTTTCAAGCCTCTGTAAACAATACAAATAGTGCTCATACATTAAAACGTTCTGCGTACGTTTATAATAAATGTCAAACTGTCCAATGAATATGTCAGCTGCCACCTAAGAGCACTTAGTGAACACAGGAAGCATCGGAGACCCCATAAAGTATATATATTCGTGATTAGCATAGCAAGCCAAGTCTATTTAGCCATGCCCGTCTGTCTTTCTGTGAGCTTGTTAGAGCTTCTATTTCTCAATCTTTGAAATATTGGTTTGAAAGTCTGTATTAAGACTTTTTATAACCATAAGCATGCAAGAATGAAAATTACCGCGATTTACACTTAAAACTTAATAGTACTTACTTCACAATTAGTATTTACATATTCTTCGTTAAGTGCTCGATATAAATGTTTTTCTGTAACTTATTTTTCATTGTTTGTTATTTGTTTTCGGACATTTTTGATAGCTCAATAATACAACTAAATCCAAATAAGAGAAATATTCAGATTTTATTTTAATAATTTATACATAGATTTTCATAATTTTCAGGTGCATTTCGTTAGCTCAATATGAAACGTAGAAAATCACCAATATTTGAGTATCAGAAACTGGAGTCATGTCATGGGATTGTTACATAAAAGATTTAATCTCTTGAACATAATTCTGGGTAAGTAAAAAAATTTTACAGTTATATATACTCTTAAGACAAGTTTAGAGAACCCAACTCTTTTGAGTAGTGAACAAAAATGTATATTTATATATATTTATAGTATATTTAAATAATAGTACATTTAATTATTAATTAAATGTAGTACGGTATTTCCTAAAAGCTAGAAGCCATTATTTTGTTCGCTGTGAAGTGACTAGATAGGTTTTAATAGATAAAAATATAACATTCTCCCGGAGCGGAAAAAGTATATATAAGCCACCGCCTTCACTACCACTGGAAAAAACCAAGGTTGATAGCTGCATTAAAACAAACAATAAATAAATATAGTAGTAAAAGTCACGAAAATTTAATTCACGTACTCATCATTATGGGTAAATTATAATTAAGGTAAAATAATTGACGATACCATCCATCGGGAAGATACTGAAGAGTGAGAATTATGTAGAAACATTCTTAGAAAGATAGATAATAGCAACAATCCAATTTAGCACATTAGAATTTGATTTCGTTCATAATTTAGGATGGTTTCTCGCTCTTCTGAAGTATTTGGCTAATCTTATCTTCAATTTAACTCCAAATTCTGATCACGATGAACTTATATCTCAAATCGTCAGACCAAATACATATTGGAGGTCAATCATATAACAAAGCACCAAATTTTGTTTTTATCCCCGCTTACACTTCGGATTATGCAAATCTATTACGGATTTCAAACAATGTTAAAGATAAAACGATAACTTCAGTGGAACCGAAGCTTAAATACTCTACAGTGGACCTTTTTCCGACAACGCTGGAATTTACAATAAATAAACTATATTCATATACTTATGTATTTGGCACGAATAGCGTCTTTTTGGCGGAATAGAGTTTGGGATAATTTTGTTGGCTATGAAATTATTAAAAATAATTGTTAAATAATATAACAAAACTAGTAGGTCCCCGCGACGTTGTACGCGGCCCTCTCCTTTTCCCTGCCACTCCTTGGAGGGGGAGCATAAATACACCAAATAGACACAAATACAAAGCAGACAGACATACGTCTATGGCTATAGCAAACCTTTACAAACCTTTTCAAGTTTAACAGGAATATATATACTTTATATGGTCTCCGATGCTTCCCATATTCCTGAAATATAATTTAGTGCAATGCCTTAAAAGAAGTTCCACAAGGATTCTAGTGATGTCAATCAGCTCGACAAGTCGATCTAGCCATCTCCGTCTGTTTAACTGAATGTTGCGTACATTTTGGGCACCAATTTTTAAGATATCCATCTGAAAGTTGCCACATAGACTTCTCTTTATTGCAGCTTAATAAAGTATCCAATGTAACGCCCAATTTTACACATATTTGTTATAATTTTATACGCAGTATGTCATTGCTTGCGTCAAAAATTATTTTGCACATTGTAATATACAATAGTTTGTAGAAAACACTATTTAGAGGCAAATCATAACCTACTGAGAAAATACTTATATGGCGTGAGTAGGGTATATTGTCGAATAGTCCAGCACACGACTGTATATTTTACTTGTTTTTTTCATTGAAATTGTTTGTAAAAAACTTCTATGTAATAAAAAGTGATTAGTTTATAAAAGTATATTAAATAGTATAGACATGTATACATAATAATATCTTACGTACAGTATTGTACATACAAAATGAACACGGAATTCTATCTTACACACACACATACAAACTAAATACGCGTTTTTATTAATAAAAACAGTACCTTTTAGTAGTTGAAATGTTTTAATTTCGATTGAATGCTGACTTCACTCCATCCATTTGTTTGCATGACATCGAAAAATTAAAAAAAAAATGGCGAGCACACTCTGTGAGAGACGGAGGGCGTGTTTATGTGCTCGCAGCGCAGGGTGTGATTGGGTTGGTTGCTTGGGCGGAGTTTTCAACTGTAGAGTGGTTAAAAAACGTCAATTGCTTAGCACCAATAAAAGCCTTTCGCTTGATTTACATTAGGATACAACATTGCATCTTGTCACTATCTGTGAATTGAAAATATTTATTTTCCACACCTGCGCAGATTCCCTGGAAGATCAAGAGGGTGGAGCTATGTACATATCGTGTGATGTTGCCTCGAACGGATGTCCTGTGGAACCAGAAACGGGATATGTGCCTAACAATCCATTGTTTGGCTTGGTGCTGGGTAGTCCACAGGTATTTATCTCAAATATCAAAAATCCCGAAGAACAAATTAGATTACTCCTAAAATTTAACTAGTTCAATTGCAATTAAATTCACTTATGTATTATCAAACAGCAAGAGTGTACTGCATCCTGCGTCGGCTGCTTATCCTGTCAAAGCCACAACGTCCTTCCTATCTCCTCTCTGTCAAACAACGAGTTCGATTGTGGCTCCTGTTTTGATACAACCGTCGGCGAGCTGGAAACCGCACATATCAACAGCACGACATCAACAAGTAATCTTGAATCTAGTAATACTAACGGTGTCGACATAGTTGGACACAGCAGCTATTGGAGTACAGACGAAATGGCTTCAACATTTCCCGGAATACCGCCGCTAGACATCGACCCGCTACCCAGCCTCTTTCCATTCTCTCCATGCGGTGCTTCATACAACTTCTCCGCAAATCCCCATCAGGCATCAATCTCGTATACCGTACATCCGCACCAGATGCTGGTGTCTCCTAGCAGCCACCATCACCTTCAGCAGCCGCAGGCCCAAGCAGCCCAACATCAACAACTACTTCAGCAGGCATCGCACGGTAGTCACGCGCTCCACAACAACTCCTCATCTCAATGTTACTATGAGCCAGCCGCGACCACATCTATAACAACAGGGGGCTGCAACCAATCATCGGTAGTAGGTCCACCTACGACTCATCCTGCAGCAGCGATATATCCCAGCCATATGAGTGTGAATGTCAGCATGAATATGACAATGCACGGCTACCATGGTGCCGACGGAACCGGTATGCAGTGTTCCCAGGTAGGTAAAATATTAAAGTGCAATTACTCATTAAGAGATTCGTTCTCTATCTAATGCAGATGAACTGGGCGCCTCCAAATACTTCGTCCTCTGTTAATGTGCTTTATTCTCCAACGTTAAGTCCATCGCAATATCCTGGTGCGGGCACGTACTCTTTCACCACCGACCTTCGAGCGCCCAACACAAATACAAATAATCAAATAAGTGTTTTACCCCCATTACCTGGAGTCTCGCCGGTTTCTTCACCAACCTCTTCAGTACCAGTACCAATTACACGAAATTGTTTTAACAGCAGTGGTGCCCCAGAAATCGAAAGGTGCTACTCGCCACCTTCTAATAGCCCAAACTATGTAATTGGTGGTAGTGGCGCTTTTGAGGACGAGGAGGACAGCAACGACGAAGGTTCTTCTGATATGAAGCCAAATCTTTGTCGACTATGTGGCAAAACATACGCGCGTCCAAGCACTCTAAAAACTCACCTTCGAACACACAGCGGAGAGCGTCCATATCGGTTAGTACCGTAATAGTGAACGCTATTTTTATGATCATATCAAAACTTTTCAACTCCTTCCACAGCTGCCCAGATTGCAATAAAAGTTTTTCACAGGCTGCTAATCTGACAGCACACGTACGCACACACACAGGACAGAAGCCGTTCCGCTGCCCCATTTGTGATAGGCGATTCTCTCAAAGCTCTAGTGTCACTACGCACATGAGAACACACAGCGGTGAGCGCCCTTACCGGTGTCCCTCGTGCAAGAAGTCATTCTCGGATAGCTCGACACTGACCAAACACCTTCGAATTCACAGCGGAGAAAAACCTTACCAGTGCAAATTGTGTCTGCTCAGGTAAAGAAAGCTCAATGAGTGCTTGGGAAATATTTTGACCGTAATATCGCTTAACCTCTATTCTGGCTTTAGGTTCTCACAGTCCGGAAACTTGAACCGTCATATGCGCGTTCATGGAACCAACAACAACTCCACTAACAACATCAGCAATAGCCTCATCACATGACAAAAGTCGCGCGGTGCAAGTGGTTTACAACAATATATATCCTCGCAAGCATTCGCCCCTTCGCAATCACCACACATCAGTTCGTATCATCATCCGACAAGCAGCTTGGAGTACAACTATGGCGATTATTACACTTCACCCGGTACATCACAAAACTATTCAGGATATTACTTCAGCGCACTCAATAAATCAAAGTTTGAGAAGTTCTACTATTAGGTAAATGTGTATGCATCGGTATTTTCATGTATGCATGTATATATATATATATATATATATATATATATATATATATATATATATATATATATATATATATATATATATATATATATATATATATGATATATATATATATATATATATATATATATATATATATATATATATATATATATATATATATATATATATATATATATATATATATATATATGTATATATATATGTATATATATATATATATATATATATATATATATGTATACATATACATATATATATATATATATATATATATATATATATATATATATATATATATATATATATATATATATAGAGAGAGAGAGAGAGAGAGAGAGAGAGAGAGAGAGAGAGAGAGAGAGAGAGAGAGAGAGAGAGAGAGAGAGAGAGAGAGATATATATATATATATATATATATATATATATATATATATATATATATATATATATATATATATATATATATATATATATATATATATATATATATATATATATATATATATATATATATATATATATATATATATATATATATATATATATATATATATATATATATATATATATATATTTATATACATATACATAATATGTACCGATAAGTTATGTAAATTGAAAATGCTTTCCGTATACAAACTTATTACACATAAACACATGCGTATATTTATACATAGTTATTTGTATATAAGTTTCTCTAGGTCGCCATCAGAAAATCCGGCACAAACAAAAAATTAAGTACGTGGTTTTTGGAATGTAAAGACCTAATCTTTTTTTAAAGATATTAAAAAGTTTATGCTTAATGAACTATACATAGAAAGCTTAAACATTGTGCTATTTTTTGTGGTAATGGATATTGAGATAGAGGTGTTGTTTACACGTAGTTACAGTTTTATGAAGTTCGCCCCTTGTGGTTAACCAAGTGGGAGGGGATACTAAACAAAATCTGCATAAATATCTCGATCTCAATTATTAGATTATTGGATTATGGCGAAAAATAGTACAAAATTTAAACATTCTAATAAACGCTTTTATTAGCTCAAACATAATTTGGAGATCTTACTAAATAAACACGCCATGTACATAATCTATATCAGCGCTTGTAAGTCTCGTACAACTTAAAAATGTGGCAAGCATAAAAAAAACTCCCTTAGCAAAAAGCTCAAGGAAGAACACCCAGACCGCAAAACCCAAACCTCATATTTGGCTACTTTTTCTTCAGCAGATTTGTAAA
The DNA here is from genome assembly GCA_035044765.1 of Leucophenga montana. Lineage (NCBI taxonomy): Eukaryota > Metazoa > Arthropoda > Insecta > Diptera > Drosophilidae > Leucophenga > Leucophenga montana. The sequence goes on along the minus strand of JAWNNQ010001794.1, from coordinate 71,410 downwards.
TAAATATTTTACTTAGCTCCTTTAGTCCATAAATATTAGTTTAACGTTTAAGCGGAAGTTTTAATTGTATTTCTTCATAAATATTAATCCAATATAAAATGTTAAAATGGAGTAAAGGCCAAAAACACGCATAAAGCTATAACTTAGCCATAAACTCCCTCTCAAATGTCTGTAGCTACCAATCCTTATAAAACGTATTCCAATATTGTACTCATACTCGTAATTTTTAAGAATGGTGCTTTTACCTGAGCGATTCCAATTAAAAACAATTTTAAAAAATCAAGTTTTTTATAAAAAGTACCAATATCAAGTAATCGTCAATGGTTTATTTTAATTCACGAGAATGATAATACATATGTATTTTTATTTAATAATTTCAATGGTAAGTATATTTAATCAATGCACAATGGTCCCAAATGCTGTTATTTTGGCATAAATTCGAAAAATGGTGCTATATACTTCAATTTTGGTGTAGTTGATTGTTATAAAAAATATAAGAGCTGATATAAGTTTTAAGCTGATCTGACCACGCCCACTCCTGCCGCCCACATAAAACAAGTTTAGTATCATTTTTATAGCATTATTAATGTAAATCTAAGTTTACTATTATTATTATACAAAAAAATTAAACAAATTTAATTCAATCGCTCTCATCTTCACCGTCAGTGTTCGCTGTGAATTTTTGAGTCGTCCATAATCTTCGGCTCTTCTAGTAGGCATAATACCTCTTTGGGTAGGATCTTCACTTTATTAGACCGCTTTCGTTCAGTAATGCAAAGGCTAGACAGCATGGGATCCGATGAGTCCAAAGCACTTTGAAACACATTCGCTATATTGTTAATTTGACTATCTTTCCTTGAGTGAGATAGGCGATCTTTCTTATAAAATTTATTCCTTGCTTCAGACGCATTTTCAACCAAAGAACCAACCAGAACAACAGAGGCTCCAATAATTTGCGTTCCATGGGCCAGTATTTTGTATTTTGATTGCAAATTTTTTTCCGTTAAAAATTGTGTTGGTGATGCTCCGCATAAAGGGCAATATTGCGTGGACCTTGTTCCCGTTAATATATTCAGTACTTTTATATGAGTAGCCGTTTCTTTGATGAATTCTATTTTTAAAGGACTGCAGAATCAAACAGACTGTGGAGTGGCATTTACCCAAATATTTCTATTAAACTTGTCTATAAGTTTAATGGGTATTAGCTACGTAACAAACAATGATTGATCACAACAATGGGATCTTGATGTTCTCTGAAGCTTTGCTTGTGAATGGTTTGCCCAGTAGACCCATCAAGCCCGGATACTCTTCTAGAACATCTTTCTGCAATGTGATTAGACGACTAGCTGTGTGATCTAATAAACATTGCAGTGATACTTAAGCCACCGTTTCAGTTATTTTTATTACACTTGACCGACATTGCGTCTTAGCCTCCAATAATTTCTTGTAGCTTGGGAATATGTTGCAACTTGGCGTTTGGCAAGCAATTTAGTGCTCATATATTGCCTTTTTGTCAATGAGTTTTCTAAAAGATATGCTAGAGCTTCATCTGGAGATATTTGAGATTTCGTGACTTCTGGTGGACCACTCTGGCGAGATTTTTTAGCTGAAACAGCTGTAGTATGTAGAAGAAGGTCTTTGTCAAGTCCATTACTCTTTGCAACTGATAAAGCCAACTTTCTTTTCAATCGAGCTCCAGCCTCCTTATAGCTAAGGGGAGGACGGCCTCCTTTAGTGGTGGATGGAGTTACAATGGAATTGTCCAGCACTATACTAATATTCTGTGAGAGCCAGTGTGCGTGGACTTCTTTAAACCGGCTTCTTAAATATGAATTTCGGCAGGTATTTCTTAATATGGCCAATAAAAGTTTTAACATTATTTGTTATTTTGCCTTCCAAATGTCTGCCATTATTGCCTAAAGTTTCCATTATAAAATCATTTACTGCTGCATCGGATCGATTATTCTTGCTCCATATTTCGAACAACTCTGAACGGCTAAATTCATATGTCACTGAAAATAGTCGTTTTTCAAAAACGAGCAAAAACGAACAAAGCAGACTTATTAAATATGAATCTATATACATTTATAAAGAACTTGACCTTGTAAGCTGCTTGCGCTAGTACGCACTGCGAAAGTCATGCTCCACAAATCACAACTACTTTTGAAACACATTCCTGCTAAATATACACATACAAAACATTTGACAACACAAATACATATACAATGACATCACGAAATAGTTTTTTTAATTGATTCTACATACCTTGATCTTTATTTTCCATACTTATACTTTTATTTTTACACAAATGGAACAATTTATATCTTCATGAAAAGTTGCCAAAAAGTTCCTCAAATTGGTATAGATCAGCTGATTAACTGAGCGTGCCAAATTAACAGGGTTGCAATAAAGCTCAAAAAAAATATTATTCTGATTGGAATGTCTATTTATCAAAATTTTGTTTATATGCCAAAAATATTAACATGAGTTTTTTGAATTAATGCCGCTGTGGGACCATTGTGCAATGGTTAAATTACGTTAGATTAATGTGACCGATATATATGCATAGTGAATGCGCCACTGGGGTCACGTGATTGGGGTCAAAAAAAGACAATTCAAAATGCGCTAATACTTGAACGGCCCTTTAAAAACATCTGCTAACAGGCAACCAACAAATGGAGTTGCCGAATCACAACCAATTGCTTTTCTCATCGACTCTGTCGCATACCAGCTTTGTGGAATGTAACATTATCATTTTCTTCTTGAAAAAATGCACAACATTTTTCGAAAAAAAGAAATAACATCAAGCTACAAACGAAGATGAAGAATCCTATATCAAAAGATAAACTTTTTTAGTAACCGTCGATTCTGTTATGCAGGAATTTCAAATCATTTCGTAGCGGTGCAAAATCTGAATGAGTATTCCTTCTTATGGAATTTTGAAACATTCAAAGAAACTGAAGTAAATGCAGCAGTCTTTTTGAAAAACACCAAATCAGATGTATCTGAAAAATTGCAGAAAGAGTTATTTCATCTGAAACATTTACAAACATTTACATGTGTTGGAAGGGTTTTTCTTTGTTTATTTACATACTTATTTATTTAGTATTCCACACAGCATTGAATTGACCTGAATTGTGATTACCTCAACCTCTTTACATTCTTTTTATATAAAGGATATTGAATTCAATCGAATTTGAAAAGTGTTTGACTCAATCAATAATTAAAATTTGAGTGGCGTCATCAGTTATCGATCGCGAATGTTCGGTCCAAAAAATTAATTTCGGGCAAAATCGTGAGTGCTTGAAATTATTTTAATCAAAAAATCAATTTTAACCGGGTCGAAGTTCACCGGGCCCGCTAGTATAATATAAAAGTGTATAATACTCGGACGATTACTAATTACCAGTACCTATTATGTATAATTTTGTATCTATATTAGTTTTCAATTGATTGTCAATTGGTTTTCATAAATAGACAGGCAGGTTCCCGAGTAAGGTTTAGGTGCACGTAGATACAAGTGATATAAGGCGGTACTATGTCCCTATAAAAGTGAAAAACCAAACCCTTTATATCTCAGCAACTATTTGACGCAGATAGACGTTACAAATAAAGAACACTGGAAAATGGCAGTGGAACGCCCCACCTTAAAAGAGAAAACAAAATTAGTTATATTTTACAAACTATTGAACGCAGCTGGATAAAATTTGCTACATAGGTAAAGGGCACCGGTAGGCACGAGTATAAGATCCGCTTAAATAATGAGCTGTAACACATCCTCATATAAGAGAAAACCAATTTCGTTATGTCTAAGTAACTACATTATAAGATCCATTCAAATAGTAGGTGGTGCATAAGAGAAAAAACAAATTCTTTATTTATTAGCTACTTCTAACGTATAGGGATGATATATGGTACATATACTCGTATATGTATATATTGTGATGCCGCAATGTATTTAAAAGTGACTATCGTGACTGCTACTTTCAAATCACCGTGATTTTGAACTGCTACTGCGATCGCTGTAAAAATGAAAAACAAAAAAAAACTATTTTATCTATTTATTATATTAACACGAAACTAATTTCTCGTCAAATTTTACTCTAATAAAACTTTATGTTTAACAATGATTATATGTGAATAAAAAAAAGAGGTACATAAATGACATTTTCTAGAGAGGATAAAATGGTACAAAAAACCATTCGAAAACTTGGGAGATAGTCGGAATCATTGGGCTTCCGCAACAGGATGTGGACTCCTTACAAAAATCTTGGGAATTGAGGCGGGAACATGGTATTTTAGGAAAGACTTTTTATGTGATTCACATATTTGTACAGGGCTATATTCTATAGTAGTCCGATCTGAACCTACAAGTAAGTGGGAATTTAATATATTGATGCAAGATAGACCAAATTTAGAGTTTGTAGCTTAATTAACAACAAAAACAAAACAAAAATTCATACAAAAACTGAAAAATGCGGGCTGATTTGTATGTGGTAGTCCCTTATAGTGGTACGATCTGAATCTACGTGGGAAATTTTATGAGGATTGGCGTAAGTGAACCATAGATTAGTATGTATATTCTTTAGATCGATTTGTAAATATGCGGGTTGCTTTATTCGAATTGACGACAAATTTGAATTAAATAAAAACAAAATATGTTCATACGGATTTACAGATTTAAATGGGGCTATCCCTTAAAGTGCTCTTATATGGACGTATGTATGTGGGATATTTTATTAGAACTAATACAAGATCGCCTAATTTAATTACGCAAAAAAAAAAGTGGAGGTTAAGTTTGTATATACCCCTTAATATAACCCCTTATAGTGATCGGATCTGAACCTATGCAGTTTATTTTACTACGTAAGGTACGCCAAATTTTATGTTCTTAGCTTAATTAATTTGGTTCGTATTGGCTACCTCTTAAAGTCGGGTTGGCATATTCATTTAATACTTTATATTTGAAAAGGGAAAAGGAGAGTCTAAATATCCAACTTGAAGTCTTTATATCTTTTACATAGTCCGAGTTCTGTTCGTTCAAACGGATGGTGGGACGGACATGTCTATATCGACTTTCAATTCTGTTCAAAAATCTGAGCAAGATCCGAAATTTAAATACATTTGACCATACTTACATAGACTGGACCCTCTAGTACGGGATATAAAAATTCGCAACAACTATCAGACAGACAGACTCACGTGCTTAGATCGACGCTCCCTATCGCGCTGGTGAAAAATAAATGTATGCCTTATGAGGGTTACGATGTCTCGTCTAATGCGTTACAAACTTTCTGGCACATTGATACTATGTATGAATGGTACAAAAATTTTGGCCCAAAAACTTTCACCTAATGTCAGCGAAACATGCGTTAAACTAACAATAGAGCAGTGCTTGAATAACTTGTACTCTGTCTAGCGACAGGTAACTACCCGACTCGCATGCTTTTTATAAGTCAAAAGATTCACTTAAACTTAATCGTAACTTTTCACAGAATTAATACCCAAACTCGCATTAATGGATTGAACAACTTAGATAACACCACCGTCTTGTCTATCGGTCAAGGCCACACGTAGGAAATCGCACCATTCGATGTAGTTTATGTGCGCCGGTGTCAGTCGCTGGCAATCCGGAGCTCTAAGTTCTCTGACGCCGCCCACCAATCAAGTTCTGGTTTCTGTCGTAAACCTTTAGTGCTGGAGCTTCGGAGTTCGTCCGGATGAGGTAACCAGCCTAGTCCAGCCGCTGGAATTTAATGCGCCGCACTATGTCAACTTCATCATACAGCTCGTGCTTCATACGGGTCCTAAACTCGACGCCAACTCTAAGGGAACCAAAAATCCTATGAACAATCTTTCTCTCGAACACTCCCAAATACACTGTATCCGTTGATGTCAAGGTCTATGCTTCAGCTCCATACACCAGGACCGGGATTATCAGTGTCTTATAGATTTTTATCTTCGTACTTCGAGAGAGAGCTATACTTCCAATTTGCTTGCTGAGCTCAAAGTACCAGCCGTTAGGATACGTGATTCTTCGTCTGATCTCTAGGCTGACGTTGTTGTCGCTGATTATTTCTGTTCTCACATAGAAAAAGTTTTCTACAACATTCAAATTGAAATTCTTTATACTCACAGTCCAAGAGTGGACACCAAGTACTACGGGTTGTCTTCGTTCACCGCTAGGTCCATGAGATGTGACTGTTTCTCAATCTCCGAGAACATTCTGCTAACTAGCCGTTCTTTCGTGTCGATGATGTCAATGTCATCAGCATACGCGAGTAGCATGACTTCCTTATGGAAGATCGTGCCCGACCCTTCTACGTATGGACATTGGCGTAGGATGTACTCCATCAAGCGATTAAAAAAATCCACGATAAGGCATCTCCTTACCTCTCTTGGTATCAAAGGGTTCGGAGGGGTTCTTTCCTATTCTGACGACCTTTTGGAAGTGTGTGTTCAGATAGGGCGTTGAAGAACTTCGTTCTTATCGGCGGAGTGTATCTCTGTTGTACTCACGGACCTTCTCCAGGATTTATCGAAGTGAAAATTTGGTCACTGGACGACCTCTTTGATCTGAAACCACACTGAAACTGACCTATCAGTACATCCGTTTATGGCTCCAGCCGTTTACACAGTACGCGGGACAGAAATTTATATCGTATTGAAAGGAGACTTAGTTTCCTTTCTTGAAGATAGGCCAGAGAACACTGAGATGCCAATCGGTGGGCATGCATTCATCGGGCCATATTTTCTATAAGAAGTGGTGCATACGCCTTACTAACTCTTCGCCACCGGTCTTGAATAAATCAGCTGGCAACTCACCGGAGCCTGTTCAACATTTGAATTACTGAGTCGTCCTCGTTATAAACCGGTGGCTCTACAAGAGACCAGTATTGTATTGTTCTCTCCATCGGCCCCAAGTAGGTTAGAGAAGTGACTTCTCCATAGTCTCAGTGATTCCTGTGGAACTGTAACCAGACTTCCATTGTCGTCCTTGTAGAAAGAAATTAAGGATTTAAAACAAACGGTCAGACGTTTGATCTTTTCATAAAACTTTCGAACTTCATTTCTAGCACATAGCACCTCAAAATCCTCAAACTCACGAATTTCTTGTTCCTTTTTTTATACAATGCATAACACATACAATATATGTACTTCGCTTGGGCACCATGCGGCTATTTTGCCTATAAATATATTTCAGTTATAACTTTTAGTTCGGATAATTTGCCTTATTAATTCTATCCATAACAAACGAGTTCTCACACCGTTTATACTTGAAAAACAAGTATGCAACAATAAACAAGGCACTTCGGTTATACATATGTATCTATTAGAATTATTCAACTTATCAATATTAAAAAAAAAAAAAATAGTATGCTTGTTTATACGCTTGATGTTTGTATGCGTTTTAAGTACGTTGGATTATACTCATGCAGATCTTTAGTATACAAACCGTGTTTGAACGAATCGTGGGAAAAACAAGAAAAAACGGTGGATTTGTATGGGGGCTACCCCAAAAAGTGGGCGGGCCACGCTCGATAGTCTATGTATGTTAAGCGGGTGACCATAAAAAAGCACCATATTACATTTCAACCTAATATTGACTTTAATAAAGAAGTTTTTATACAAAGTCAAAAGTTGGCAGTAGGTTTGTTTGGGGGCTACCCCAAATAGTGGGCGGGTCCCTCCCATTAATGTATATGTCAAGCATCTTTACACTAAAAGTTCCCATATCAATTATTAAACTGATATTGACTACAACAAAAAAGTTTTTCATACAAAAAATGGGCGGTGGATTTGTATGGGGGCTACCCCCAAAAATGGGCGTAGCGGGTCAATCTTGACACTCTATTAAACTGCAATAAAAAGAAGTGCATGTGCTAAATTCCAACCGGATAGCATAAAAATTGGGCCTCAAAAAGTGCGCAACAACATACAGACGAACAAAAACAATTAATGATATTTTATAGCTTTAAGCGAAACAAAACAGGTGGATCTTATGTACTATTGATTACATAGACGGCTTCACTATCTCCGCCACAAATAATTTTTGATCCTTGCGCATCAAAGGAATTGATAGATTTACGTAACTTCGAAATTAATGCAGTTATATGTAGTCGACTCTTCGCGCGTTCGCTGTGGAACCAGATATTATTAATATCCTTCTGCTCAACAACATCATCAACTGAGGTATGATGTGACCACTGCCACAATTGACCCACATCAGCAGCGGTAAACAGTTTCGATGGATCCTGTTGATGGAATCCAATTTCGGTTATAGCACTGGTATGAGCACTAAGACAGGAAGATGGATAGCCTAACTGTCGCAAGTCCCATACAGAAATTGAACCCTCCTCAGAACCTGCCAGCACCATATGCTTTTGCATTGGATGTGAAGTCAAACACGATACAAAATTTTTGTCTTTATCGTCTTCGGAAGAAGTCATAAAAGATTGCGCGGGATTGTCTTCGTTGCCAACGCGAACATCGAACATACGTATTACACCCATTCGGTTCGCAACAAGTACCTCCTTTTTGTTAACAAAATGTACGGCATGAAGTGCAATGCTGTCGGCCTGTATAGTACGTTTAATCTGTTTTACTGCACTTGCATGTAAAATATTCATCCGACCATCTTCGCCGATTGTGGCTATATCGTTTCCATATACGGCCAAACCGGTACAGGGTGCGGGTAAGTTGCCGGAACAGAAGAAGTGTAGACATGCTGTGTTCTCCACTTGTTCCAAATAGTCATCGTCTACTGCATGTTTTACAGAGAGAAGAGAAAGGCGCCCTGAATATAAAATAATAATAGTAACTTACATATCAGGAGTAGTTTTTATTTATCTTACCATCGCTACAGCAGGCAGCTGCAATATCTTGATCTACAAACTCCAAACCACTAACATCTCCAAAAAATTTAACTTTACCGCAACAGTACGGTGAATAACCATTAGATTGCTCGTTATTGAATTGGCTTTCTTTCATATGCCAAAGACGAACATAATTTTGAGGCATCTCGCAACTAGCCGTCAGAAACCGATCGCATTGCTGTTGTAACTGCTGCGGCAACCAGCGTACCTTAGCGATTTTCTCTGACACGTAATAAGTGTTCACATTAGTGTCCAAAGTATATTTTAACGACATTTCAACTTCACAAATCAATATTGTGTATTACTTTGTTCCCGCTTAAAATTGTTTGTGTATTTTCTTTGCATTACTTTTTAGTGTGAATATTTAGGGCTGCACTATCAGTGTTCACAACTAGTACAAACATATTTGTACAGACGTACAAATCATTATAAAAATGTAACACGCAGTTTTAAGTTCGTATTTCCCTTGTTAATACGGGGTTAGAGAAGTACAGATATAGAAATTTTTTTTTTAAATACTAAATAAAAACAAAACTTAAAAAAAAATATACGAATAAAATAGAAAAAAAAAATTACAAACACTCGGCTTCCAGTACATGGTATAATAAAAAAAAAACAATTTACATACTTTTAGTACTCTTATCTCAACTAAAGTTACCATAATATAAAATAACATTTTAAAAGTGAGGGCAGGTTTGCATGGGGCTACTCCTTAAAGTGGTTCGATCTTGGCCAATATGGAATATTTTGTAAGGATTGACCAAGGATACGCCATATTTGGCATTTCTAATTTAATGAAGATAAAAATCTATAAAATTGCATATAAAACCTTACAAATGGAAAAGCTCAGAAATGTATAATCCAAATAAACAAAGTTGGCTCGTATTTTTCTACAGCGGCGGCGCTCACTCTCATCCATTTTTCTGCTAATTTATAATTTATTGTGTTTACGTTTTTGCAATTGGACTGTCCACTTCTTCAAATATTCTCCAGGGCTACTCAAAATTGATTTATTATAATTGTGATGTCGTGAGAGATGCACTACTCAATATTATTCCGCCTATAGCATATTTTGCAGTTTCGTATTTTCTTATGTATCGGTAAATCGTGAGAACGGCCCTAAAATAGAGAAAACCTATTGTACACACAAATGAATTGCTGTTTTGGTATCGAATTCGGATGGATCGGTTGTAGGCAATTAAAATTATGTTCAAAAACTATAATTTACTTGCTTAAGGTCGATACTTTTTAGTGAGTTTCATCTCGCTTGCTTGAGGCTGCTATATCTGTACCACCAAACTGTATTCACCAAAAGTAGCATAAGCATGTGGAATACTACCCTAAGCATGTAGAATACGATCTTAAGCATGTATTTTTAAAACTCCGTCATTTCGAAATTACATATATCTATCTCTGTCTCATTTACTCAGGAAGGATGGTCTGAATCGGACTAAAACGCAGCTGTTTCACAACTGTTTCTGCAACAAAAGAAAATAAATGAAATTATTTAAAAAAAAAACATAGATTGCCATTCTAATAATAATTCATTAATATGTAATCGGCCGGTAGCAACCTTACGCTTATCTATCCGTTGAAAATAACGCAATTTATGTAGTATGTGCGAGTAATGCTGACAGTTTATTTAAAGTATTTTAATTTAATCACTGGCTTCAGTTTCTGAGACACCGTTTTCAGAGAGGATATAAGTAGAGTCTTCTGTATTCTTATTCATGATTATAAAAAAAATTACCACACAAACCTACCGCTCACATTTCGGCTTTTTGTTTCTTGAGTTTAAAATTCGGTTTTACATACATACATACATACATACATACATACATACATACATACATACATATGTGATAATAGTAATTGAGCGATCGTCATGTTTCTTTTCTAGGATATCGAATTCGTTTCTCTACCTAGCTGCAAGCATAGATAATTCCACCGTTTTGTTCTGCTCGAAAATTAAGCTTTTCGAAAATTAAGCTGGCCGCGTGAGGTACGGTCAATGGTAACCCGTATCGAGACATTACATTTTTGGGGCTGGAATTCGAAGATATCGATCTCGATGAAGTCTGGTCCCAACAAGGCGGTGCAACTTGCCACGTTCTCCATCAACCTTTTTAACACAAAGTTTTATCGGTTCTTATTTTATCGGTTATCTTCATCTTTCTGTTGTTACGGATAAAGTTTATGCAAAACAAAACATTCAAGTAAATTGCTCAAATAGAGCAGGAAACTTGTTCGAAAAATTGTGTTCCAGGATGGGCTACTGCCGAGCGACATAGGTGACCACTTTAATGAAATCATTTTCCATACTTCATCGAAAGAAAAACTGTATCAAATCTCTCGTTGCTAATTTAAAATTCAACATATACGATAGTTGGCCCACTCTGTATTTATACATACAAATTTCCAAACACAATTTAACAGATGGTACACATATTGACGTATTTGTTTTTTTTTTAAGTAGAGATTGTTCAACACTCTAAGAATTTAAAAGAGCTTTCCAACAGCATAGTACATGTTAAAAAACCATTTGGCCATATTAGCCAGTTGAAATCTGAACTATTTTTGGCGGATGCCAATAAACAAAAAGTAAGTTTGAGGCGATAGATTCCCCACAAGCCTGAAAAGCCATTGGAGTTGGGAATTTCCAACCCCATATTGCAGACTTGGGTGATCACATTTTGTATGTTGAATTCAGGTTTCAAGACCTTTTTAATACTAGTGTTATATCACGTATCGATCGAACTTATGAGTAAAAACTACGTTATTGCGCGTAAAATATAGTGCTGTAGCCACACTGAGGTGGGCTTTCGTCACCTCCTTAAATTACCATCCATAGATGTGTTCATATATCATCTGGTTATCGACAAAAATATTAACATAATTTATTTTTAGAACATACATTTAAATACTTAAAGCCTTTTTGAAGGCAATATTTTTTTTATATTCCTCACGTAAAGTGTGAACAGTATTATAACTTTATCACAATGTTTGTAACGATTTAAAGCAAATATCAGAAAATTCGCATTCTTGACCATGTCAATATAGCGAGTCGTTCTAGGTATATTCAACTGTCTGCCTGGCTATCCGTCAGTCTGGTGTAAGCTTGCAAGCTACTCCCATAATTTTCGAATCGTCATATCTCAGAAATGATATACATTATATACATACAATATCTAACTTCATATGTCGTATATAGAAAAATATCAAAAATTTAGCGTCTACCTTCCACTATGGTAAAACAACTGCGCGGAATAAAATTTTGAAACAAACTTGTATTAATACGGTACGTAGAGAGTCTGAGAATTTTTGTCTTAAACAGACAAATTGCCAGAAGGACGGATGGAGATGGCTAGATGGATTTGTCGCGTTGATCACGAATATTCGTCCGGACTACATATGTTTGTCAATTTCCGTCAACGAACTGCTTTCTGACCCTCTGCCTTTGATATCTGATTTCAATAACATTGAAACACTAAATGATGCATTTTATAGTAGTCGAATGACAAATGTCAGACACATACGTGTTTAAAAACTACTACGCCATCTCTTAGATTTTAATCTTCCTTTACCGCTGACAATATTAACAATACTCAAAAAAATAACAACGAATCGGATTAATACCTCCCACGATATTAGAATGTTCCCGTTACTTTTTGAATACACCTCGTATAAGTTTTCCATATAAAAACCTCAAATGCGAGACTTCTCAATGCAATGATTATGATTAGCACATTGACCAAAACGGCTACCCCTAAAACATTTATCAGTGCCAAACAGTCTTCATAATAATTTTCAGAACGATATTTGTAAAACTGAGTTAATGACCGAAGTGCACACACATAAATGCATATATACAGACTCGTCTCATCCAGTTGATCGAGAATATATGTACAAGTATATGTTCGAACTTTATGAGGTGCCCGACGTCTCTTTCTGAGTGTTAAAAACATTTTAACAAAATTAAACTATTCACACTTCGTATGAAAAGTATAAAAAGGAGCGAATAATATTATTTAAAAACACGTCGACGTGCACCAATAGCTTCCAATTTTCGCCTAAGGAGATTATTATCCATATCAATTTGTCGTTGCTGCTTCTTGCGATTGACTGCAGCGCTGGTGGTTCGAATGTTGGCCGGAAACGTTGAAAACTATAGGCAAAAGTAAGGTTTAAATTCAAAAGAGCGATTAGCATGAAATTAGAATTTGAGCCAACCTTGTTTATGTTCGTAGTCACTGTTGGCTTGATGCTCATCATTTTCTTTAGGAGTATATTGTTTTGTCGCTCAATCTCGCGAACTTGTTCATTAGTAAAACTAAAACTCTTGCGTCCAATATGTTTTAATCTGCTTCATCCAAAATGTGATAAAAATTAAGTTATAGTTTTAATATTATACATATTTAGGGTCCGTTTAAGTATTACGTAACGCGAAGGGGGTAAGGAGAGGTTCTCGATTTGTGACAATGTGTTACGTACAGGAGGTTAGAGCAGGTGATTCAGTTTGTAAACATTCTGTCATATAAAACATAATGATTTGATCCCAATCTCCATGAACCAATAAATATGCTCTTGCATGAAAACATTTATTAGTATTTCGTATTGTAACGCTTGTGAACGCGCTAATGTACTTTGTGAATAAATTAGCTTTTTCTGCATTTGTACATAGTTTTTGTATACAATGATGGGGAGGGAGGTGTACACAAATTTTGTAACAATGTTTTCCATAGGGGAGTGGATGTCAAAAATGAAAAATTTGCGTTACATAATACTTCAACGACACTTTTCATACCGTAATCTATCTGATGAAGTCGAAGGAAGGGGCAGCAATCGCACATGCAAACTAGTATAGTCTTCAGTATTAAAACTTGTAGGAGTATGACTTGAAATTTTGCATAGTATATTGCTATATAGTTGTAAATCTGCTGCAAGGAACTCTTGCTCATTGATTAGTAAGTCATCCAAAGACTGTATTAAATTAGTTTCATCGCTTATTCGTTTTTCATATCTTGCCTGCAGAAACTGCTTGTAGCTGTATAAACTATCATCATCGAAAACTACATCAAGTTTCTTCTCGTTGACCGTTTCTTTAAAGATCGTTTCGCCTTTTTGCGCCTCTTTCTCTGACTCTTCAATAGAGACGCATGCACTTATACTTTCCAAGTTTTGTAGCAACTCAGTACTGTCTGATCCAACATTAGGATTCTTTGTGTTTCCATTATCAGTTTGTGCGTTTACAATGTTACGTTCGTTGGGTAATATTTTCTGATTTGATAAAACCACATCGTCAATATCTTGGACAGCAGCGTTGTTCAATACGATTGGGTACTCTCTATTTTTTTGGCTTTTTGGCTTCTCATTCTGTTGATACTGATAGTTAGCTACAAAATCTTTAAAAATTTTGTTTTCCTCTTCGATTCTACTTTCGGTTATTTCTTTACTACGTACAGAACATTGTGATTCCATTTCATAACCTAATAGGTACTGTAAAAATTTGAAATATTGATGTATCATTGTGATTTCCCTTCGTATTTTGATGTGTTGTAACTTACTTTGGCACTTGGCGGTTCTGAATATTTTGTACAATATATTTCATCTTGCCTGTCTTTGCATAAATGATTAGTGTGCTTTGCTTCACCATTAAAAGATACGCGGAGACGGTTAATGTCTGCAATAGTTTCTGTAACGACAACCTCTTCTTCGTCGCTAGATGAACTTAAGTAAGACATGAACTGACCGGTATAATTTTGCTGCAGACATTGTGGCGATAAGATAAAAACAATAAAAGGATAGCTTTGGTGATGTCAAACGAAACTAAAGAAGATTTTAAAAACATGATGGCTCACATGAATCTTGGACTTGCCCAGCTCCGCATCACTTTTATGGCCATTTATCGCTACTTCAATTGTATCATCCACATCCTCGCCCTCAGATGATGCTTCCTCGAAGGACTCGCTATTATATTGATACTCTTCAGAGTTTACCAGTGGGTCAGACATTGTTCTCACACAAGTTTTTTACTTTTGTCATAAAAATAAGCACTATATTCACTAAGAAAAAAGTAAAATTTTAGTTTCAATTCATTTTTAAAATAATTTTTAAATGTTTATACTGACATATTTTTGCAATTGGTTATGCGTATGTATATTATGTGTTGAAAAATATTAGCTTGTTTTCTTTTTGTTTTTATATTATGAACCGTGTTGTGTTACGCCAAGCTTTCTACAATAGTTTATGAATCAATAAGTATGCTTTAGTATGGTGCATACAGGTATGAATTTCCAGCGCTTCTTTTCTCTCCCGTTGTTTTGATTCGTGAATGCGTAAAAAGCACTTGTTCGACAATTGCAACTCAACCAACTTTAAGTATAAATTTTGTGAAAAAGCTCTGTGCGGTCGCTTGGATAAGATTTATACACATATGTACACATGGTTGTACGAGTACTCCAGGAGAATTCTCTTTCAATTACTGAGTCTGCGTAGTAAGTGCATAATGCTGATTTAAGGCCAGTATGTAAGATTTTAGCTTTAGTGCTTATAGGAGCTAAATATGCGCGTATATTAAATAAATAAATTATTATAAAAACTTAACAAAAATCTATAAAAACGACTAGATAAAAATAAAGAATAAAACGGAACGAAAATGTGCGGTGGCGTTAGCTTGTTAAATCAATACGTACACCGTTCTACATAGTGTATACGCTATATACGAGTATATTGTATTTTGCCCGCATTCGCGTCATAACGCCCTTAAGTTACTTTGGTTAGTTATGCAAAATTAAGCTTTTATTGTAAATAAATATTAGTGTGAATTATATTTAGTGAGGTATTGAAATAATTGTGGTCAAATTTAAAAAAACGCCTGAAATGTTGAAACAAGTAAAAATAATTACACCAAATTCTATTTGGCAATTTTCATACACTATGTGGAACTAACGAAATATGAAAACGTTTTGCCATAGGCCTGGAACATCTGTTCATATTTTTACATAAATTTCTATTGATTTTCAATATTGGAAAACCAAAAACACTACATAAGCCAGAATCAATAGAAAATTAAATCGAGATTTATTTATACCAAATTTAAAATCAATTGACAAAAATAAAACTCATCTGCTTATTATTGACAATCATAGCAACAATGTAATTTGTAAATGTTGTGGTACTTGAAATCGTTAAATTCCAATGTCAATGCAGTATTGCCAAAACTTATTCTTGCGAAAAATGAAGTCTCCAAAGAGAAAGAATAGCGGTACTCAATCGATCTTGCTGGTTTAAACTTACACACTCCATAATTTGTTCATGAATTATCGGATTATGTATATGCATTCGCATGGAGAGATCGAACACACAATTGTGCTCAAAAAAAGCGATAAAATAATAAAATCTAACAGCAATACGGAAAACAACAGCTATAACACAACAAGCGATATTTGACGCACGAACGATTTCAAATACAGCGACCAAGTTAAAGTGGCGCCGGACTCATTGTTATCACTCACGATATTAAAAAGACAGATTATTCCAATAACTACGCGCCATGTGTGGTGCGAAAACTTACTTTCTCCGCCCTATTCGGTTTGGAATAACTACAGAAATAGCTGTCAGGACACATACATTGACAAAACCGACGAAAATTCTTCTAGCTACAAAAGCATTAAGAACAACAATAACAACATTAACAAATATAAACAGCTTACTACAAACAACAAAGAAATGGTTTTAAGCACCGAATGGTCTCAGGTGGAAGTTATCGATCTAAGTAACGACGGTAACGGATTTGGTTTTATATTGGTCGGGGGACGAAGTACCGGAGTTGTTATAAAAGCGCTCACCCCTGGGGGTGTGGCCGAGCGAGATGGCCGATTGCAGTGTGGCGACCACCTTATGCAAATTGGAGATGTGAATCTGCTCGGTTTCAGTTCGGAGCAAGTAGCAACAGTTCTGCGTCAAACTGGATCTCAAGTACGTCTGATTGTAGCACGTCCAGTGGAGCCTGCGGCCATTGAGTACCATTCGTTAACTAGTCATGCACCAATTATACCAACTAAGCTTCTCTCCGATCCGGAAGAACTGCTTCTTCTTACCCACGATAAGAGTGTAGGAATTCAACATGCCGCCGATTTCGAAGAAAGTAGCATGTATCGACATATATTTCAAAATCAAACCTTTCCACCTAATGCTGCAAGCAGTGAAGCCATTTCTGGCGGAATCAGTGATGTATGCAGAGACGGTTTTGATCTTGGTGGAAATATTAGAGCGTGCCATGGGTTTGCGCCTCCTCCACCAACAACGCCAGACCCAGAGCTGGCAGATCTACCATTACCACCTATTCCAAACGACTCTGCAACGGCAATAGTGCGCACATGTCCAAAAGATTTAGACATTGAACCCTTCTCAGTGGTTTCGCCACCGCCAAAAACAACGCTCTTGCCCGTAGAAATGATACTGGACCAACCGTTAGAGCACCATCACGGCATTGAGACTGTGATAGCCGATAATAACGGTGCCGCATCTGGTGACCCGGAATGCTCTTCGATAGTATCTTCCAATTACATGGACTCGCCGGAAACGGAAACATACGAAGTGGAACTCCATAAAAATGTATATGGACTTGGCATCACTGTTGCCGGTTACGTTTGCGAGGAAGAGGACCTATCGGGTATCTTTGTAAAGAGCATTATTGAGGGCAGTGCCGTCGAGACAAGTGCAATGATACAGATTAACGATCGTATTGTAGCTGTTGATGGGCGTACGTTATCAGGCGTGACAAATCATCAGGCAGTAGAGATATTGCGCAACACCGACATTGAGGTACATTTGACGCTGGAGCGTTTTCTTCGAGGTCGAAAGTACGAACACCTGCAAGTCGCATTAATGGAGTTAAAGGGAGATATGCATTCACAATTATCGTTACCAGCATCGCCGTCAATAGCGACGTTGTCGTGGCTACCCCCAAAGTCGGATGCAGATTCAATTGCAACGGATATGGTGATCATGGAATTTGGCGATACCACAATGCCTTCACGTGACACCGTCGACTCGAATATGTCGAATATGTTGGACCGCAGCGAATGCAGCAGTGTAAACCCCGTTGTTCCGCTGCCCAATGGTTTGGCAAACGGTAACGAACTCGAAAGTGATACTGAACCTGATGTTTTAAAATTAGGTCTGGTAAAAAATCATATCGGCGAAGCCAATGACTTCTTAGAGGTCTTAAAAACGCCTACAAACGTTGGAGCGTTTGAAGAAATGTGCAATTTTATGGGGTCAACTACCGAAAAACCAACCTTAGCTAATTCATCAATTAAAACGGCGATATCAGCCCCAACAGTGTCTACTACCTCAAGCCCTAGTGCGGAATCACTAAAAGTAGCCTGGAAAAGTGAGTTTCCTGAAAGTGAAATTTTAGTTGCCGAAATAAATAAACTTTCAGGTTTAGGAATCAGCCTGGAGGGGACCGTTGATGTTGAGTGTGGCGTTGAAAAACGTCCTCACCACTATATACGTTCTATTCTCGAAGACGGTCCCGTTGGCAGACAGGGCATACTTAAACCGGGCGACGAGCTGCTTCAAGTTAACGAGCATAAACTTCAGGGCCTGAATCACATTGAAGTTGTAAAAATTCTTAAAGAGCTGCCATCTCGTGTGAAACTTGTGTGTGCCCGAGGCCATACTGCCCCGAGCATAATAAATACATCACAAAATCCTGAGGCGTTTGAATCGCGCAGTCTCCTACCCGGTGGACACCAGAGCTTACAGAATTTACTTGGTAAAGCTCAATCGGAAAGTTCATTGTACACATCGAGCACTGCTACATTAACTGATCAGCGGTCTAAATCGCTTGAGAATGTATCGGGACTGGCACTCTGGTCGACGTCAGTCACTCATGTAAACATTGAGAAAACTGAGCACGGCTTTGGATTCTCTATTCTAGACTACCAGGATCCATTAGACCCAGATGGCAGTGTAATTGTCATACGTGGGCTTATCCGCGGTGGCTCGGCAGAGGCGACCAACGAAATTTTTCCTGGCGACCGATTGATTAGTGTAGGAACGCAAAGCTTACACGGCCTGGAGCTAGATGATGCAGTAACATTACTAAAAGGTATGCCTGAGGGCTTTACAAAACTTGGAATTTGTCGGCCGCTCTCAACGTCAGACAGCAATATAGCATCCCCTATTGGTGATCCTCCGAGCACGTAGCTCTTGACTAATAATTTCTGTAAGTACATATACGTATAAAATATATTCCTTGGTTACTATAATGAATACATACTAATAATTAGCATCCGCCATTATTTCTTTTTTTATTTTATTTTTTCTAATAAAATGCAAATCATGTTATTTACATAACTGCGATATACTAGTGTAAATGTTAAATTCACTGACTTAACGTCTCAACACAAAATCTCCGAAACTACTACACATACTTACAAACTTGAAACTCGACATGTATATTGCTTTCGGATTCCAATCTAGAGGTTTATTAAAAAAGGTTACGTAAAAGTAAACTAGGAAGCATGTAAAAGAGACTAAAAAGGGGTAAAAATGACCGCACATGCTTTTCTTTGCAATATGTTCCCTTAACCTACAAACATATCCCAATTCCAAAAAAGAGTATTGAAAGTAAAAATAAGAAAAATCTTTAATTTCGGTTGAACCGAAGTTCTTGTACCATTCACAGGGGGAAAGGGGAGTTGATGTGTTGCGATTCCGTTTTAAATAAGAACCACCCCAAAAAGTACATGCGTTACATGCCCAATAGTAGATGTGTATGAAGAGACTATCCATAAGCTGACACTAGTGAGCTATAGGTTTCTATGGGAATACCTCAAAAAGTGGGCGGGGCACCCCCATTCGTATATGTATTAAAGCGGTTGTCCAATAAAAGCCAGTAAATCTAATTTTAATATAATATTGATGTAAATAATGAATTTTTTCATACAAAAAGTCAATAGTAGGCGGTGGGTTTTTATGGGGGCTACCCAAAAAAGTGGGCGTGGCGGGAAAATCTTGATACTCTATTAAACTGCAATAAAAAGAAGTGTATGCGCAAATTTTCAACTGGATACCAAAAAAATCCAGACAGACGTACATGGATTGATCAACTCGTCTCGTCTAGCTGATCAAGATAATATATACTTTATGGGGTCTACGATGCCTCCTTTAATGCGTTGCAACTTTTCAAACAGACTAACAATACCATTTCACACTATGTAGATAATAATGATTATTAGTGATTTTTATACCATTCACACATAGTGTGAAATCGTATTGTCAATTTGTCTGAAAGTTTGTAACGCATTAAAGGAGGCATCGTAGACCCCATAAAGTATATATATTCTTGATCAGCTCGACGAGACGAGTCGATCTAGCCATGCCCGTCTGTCTGTCTGTATGTTTTTTGGGTACCAATTTGTATGCTGTCCTGTTGAAATTTTGCACAAACACTTATTTTTATTGCAGTTTAATAGGCTATGCAAGATTGACCCGCAACACCCACTTTTTCGGGTAGCCCCCATACAAACCCACCGTCCACTTTTGCTTTTTGTATGAAAAACTATTTTATTGTAGTCAATATCAACTTAATAATTGATGTGGTAACTTTTAGTGGACGGATACTTGACATATTCATTTATGGGTGAGACCCGCCCACTGTTTGGGGTAGCTACTGCCCACTTTTGACTTTTTATATGAAAACTTCTTTATTAAAGTCAATATTAGGTTGAAATGCAATGTGGTGCCTTTTTATGGTCAGCCGATTAACATACATAGACTAATGGGCGCGACCCGCTCACTATTTGGGGTAGCCCCCAAACAAACTCACCGTGCAATTTTGAGTTTTTTATGAAAAAATTCTTCATTTAAATCAAAATTACCTTGAAATTTGATTTGGTGGATTTTAGTGGACAACCGCTTCATATGCATGTACAAATGGGCGTGTCCCTCCCACTTATTGAACCTACAGCTCACTTTTATACATTTGTATGGAAAACGTAAATATCAACTTAAAATTCGATATGGTGGCACCTTACACATCTACTATATCGCTTTATACACATTTACTAGTAGGCGTGTACCGCCTACTTTTTGGGATAGCCCCTATTTAAATCCACCACGTTTATGTTTTACAAAACGATTTAAAATTTCGTGTGAATGGTATTAGAGCTTCGGTTTAACCGATGCTAACGCTTTTTCTTGTTTTTAGTTTCAATTATTTCAGCCCAAGTTGGAAATTGACAGTAAACTCTACTAAAGTGATTAACATTTTAATTCTGGTCATATGCTGATGATCGTCTGAACGTAACTTAGACTACGTTTACACACACGTCTTATCTTATCGAATTTAATCGCATGAACGCTGAGTTAATAGTTTCACTAATTAAGAATTGATTTATTGAATTAGCTATTTGCAAATAAAAACTAAACTTATCAATGTGAATGCTATTCCACGCATTTGATGAAAACGTTTGTACTGCAAAATTTTCGATTTGCAAAATTTTTGTTTGTAAATATGACGTGCGTATAAACGTAGCACATATTAATAACACAACCAACAATAATACTTATTTAATATAATATAATTTCATTTATTTCAGATTGCTCCGCGATTGAAGTGGCCACTACTGTTGTAAAGACAAAATAGTATTAACAATAACAATATAACAAAATACATACTAAAAAATAAAATAAAACACAATACCAGAACAATTAAACCAAAATCAAACCAAAATAAATAGAGAGAAATAAATAATAATAACACTGGCCCACAAAAAAAGGTGGTGGGTTCTTAAGAGCTAATTGTGTATTTTGGTGTGGGAAATTCTAGTCCGAAATGTCTGACCTTTCAATTTTTTTTGTCGTCATTGGTGAAAAAATGTACTTAATAAATTACAAAAACTTCTCTGTATGCAAATATCTGGAGGGTCGTAAACCAATTGAAATTTCAGATACTTATTCAACGTGTCGAAATACAAGAACATATAGATTCCCAATTGGTTTTCACTATAACAACTACTGATAGCACCTCATACCAAGTAATAAGATGGTTCCGGCAAAAATATTTATAGCAATTTGCATTTAGCATTCACGAAAGGTCATAAAATGTTTGATTTGTATTAAAAGCCTTTAGCATTTTTTGTTTAGCAATTTTGTTACATATTCAGAAAATAAGAAGCAAATTGTAAAATGAGCATGTTTTATAAAAAAAAAAAAAACAATAAATTATTTGCATATTTTTGCTTCGAGGGCTACTAACTAAAAGCGATTGGTACTCTAGCCCAAAATTATGAAATAAGAAACATTATACCAAATTAGCCAATAAAATAATAATTAAAAACCCGATATTTATTCATAAATGCTATAATTTCAATAAAAAGTAAAAATAACTACAATTACAAAAAAGAGGACCATAGAGCAGTTCTGTATCTGGATTCGAATTAAGTATGCTAAAACACATAATGAAAATTTCATCTACTCAAAAGTACGTAGTACTTTTTTTCTGCCAGTATAACTGTCACACATGTTTCGCTAAAATTCGACTTCAACATGTTTCGGACAATAAATATTTATATATTTTTACCCATAAAAACAGCGAACTTTAATAAAAAAAAAAACAAGAGATACCACATCTTCGGTCAGATCGAAGCTTTACTACTGTTCTCATGCACGTAAAGTGGTCTCCGCTACAATCCGAGGGGTCTAATTATACATTTAAGTTTAAAATTGTTTGAGAAAAAAAATGTTGTATGACAATTCTAAAAAGTTAGCTACGACACTCCCTTTTACAGTGGGTGTGACGCGTCCCTTTCAACTTACGTAGTCGTAATATAGTGTTTTAAGTTGTTTGTTCAAGCAATAAAAAAAGTCCCATACTTAAACCGAGAAGTGGCGGTGGGTTTGTTTGGTGCTATATCTTGTAGTTTGCTATATATGACTAGGACGACAAGAAGTCTCAATACACAATTTTATTAAATTATCTCAAAAACTGTGAGATCAAATTGCATCAACACAGGAAAAAAAGAGACAGACGGATATGGCTTGATAGATTAATCTCGACGAGCTTATCAATATATACTTTATAGGGTCTTCGATGCTTCCTTTGATGCAGTACTCTGTGACAAAAGTTATTATACTATTCACACTACATGTGAAGACTGTAACAAAAATATTTAAAAATCATTTGGAGTAAAATTATATTAAAGGCTAAAAAATAAATAGTATCTAATTGGCCCTTGCCGAACTGATAGAAATTATACCTAGTATATATCGAAAAATATCGAAATGAAATATTTCAAATCTATATAGATTCACTTAAAGAGGGGCGCCTAATATACATACGAGTATGAGTCGAAAAATTAGTAAATGGCTTCAAATCGTACGCACAAGTCAAATAATAACAGGAGAAAACGTTAACAACGGTAAAAAATTACTGTCAAGTCTTTTAATGCTCTAGTAATAATTTAACGCTTTCATTCCATTTTCGTGGTTTACGTGGTTGGCTCGAAAAATAAAAAAAATTTACCTATAAAAGCTATAAAGTCTTTATGGGGACTACCACATAACATCATAAGAAGTCACCATATCGAATTTCTAGTTGATATTGGCTAATAATGAGTTTGTGTGGGGGCTACCCCTAAAAGTGGGCGGGATACGCCCATTAGGATATGCATGTAAATGGTGTCTTCGATGCTTTCTTTAATGCGTTACAAACACCGAGAAATATTATAATTATATTCACACTACGTTTGAAGAGTATACAAATAGATTATAGCTATTTCTCCTTATATTCAATGTAGTAAAATTAATGCGAATTATATTGTTACAACATGTATTTCGGCGCCCCTGAAACCGGAAATGTAGAAGGAACTTTTGAAAAATCTTGCTATTTTTTTTACTACTTCGCGGGAATTAACTAATGAAATAAATTTAATTTTTAGATATTAAGTAGAAAAAATCTTAATTGCCTTGTTGACATAATTGAAATGACAGATTGTTTATCGTAATAAAAAAAAAAAAAAAATAAAAATAAAATTAGCTGTAAGTCTATCTATTTTTATTTATTAAGTATGTGTGGTTGACGTTGCAAAATTTTCTATAATTTGAATTAGGATAAATCAAATCTATATGCTTATAAAAAGTATCGACCAAAAATTCTATGAATTCAAATAACCAGGTGTTATTTTAGATTTAATTGAAACAAAAATAACCAGATGTTTAATGAACAAAAATTGAATTTGATAAGTTTTTCGGTGATAATTATCCTAACGAAGTTTTTAGACTTGATCGTTGGCAAAATTGACTGCCGAACTTTTCTAATCTGTATAACAAAGAATGTATTAACAATAATGGAAGACTATTACAAAGCATGAAGTGAATAAAAAAACATGTTGCACTAAGTGAAAATAAAAAATTCATAATCTTCACATGCACTCAAAATATAATCAAATTATGTGTTTTATTGAAAAGTTATTATATCGGGCGAAACGCGTAAGCGGAACAGCAGCTCTCCAACGTCTGTTTGACTGCAACAAAACAAAGTCTACGTACCGGGTTACAGTTGGATATCTTAAAAATGAATCCCAAAAAATTGCAACAATTACTCTTTTGATTATATTGATATTTTATTGTATTGAAAATTTTTTAAACTAAGCAATATTTTCCAAACTTAACAAGACCACCACCCAATTTCAGTGGAACCGATTTAACCGCTTTAATAACCTTCACACGAAATTATAAGAAACATAAGAAGCCATCATCATATCAAATTTCAAGTTGATATTAGCAGTAATAAAAAGTTTTTCATACAAAATTCTAAAAGTGGCCGATGAATTTGTATGGGAGCTATACCTAAAAAAGAACGAGGCACAACCATATGTTAATCATCCGACCATATGAAGCCACCACATATAAAAATTGAAGATTATATTGACTGTAATAAATAAGTTTTTCAAGCAAAATCCTGATCAAAACAAGCTTCCATAGTGGTGGTTTAGCAGATATCTCCAAAATTTATATTAAACAAGAAAAAACGTTTACTTCTTTTGAACCAAAGTTCTAATACCATTCACGCGAAATTTTAAATAGTATTGTAAAACATAAATGTGGGGGTTTAAATAGGGGCTACCCCAAAAAGTGGGCGGTATACGCCCACTAGTAGATGTGTATGAAACGATGTAGTAGATGTGTAAGATGCCGCCATATTGAATTTCAAGTTGATATTGACGTTTTCCATACAAATGCACAAAAGTTAGCTGTGGGTTTATATGGGACTACCTCAAAAAGTGGGCGGGACACGCCCATTTGTATATGTATATGAAGCGGTTGATATTGATATAAATGAACAATTTTTTCATAAAAAACACAAAATTGCACGGTGGTTATGTATGGGGGCTACCCAAAAAACTGGGCGGGCCACGCCCATTAGTCTTTGTATGTTAAACGGTTGATATAAAATGACACCATATCGCATTTCAACCTAATATTAACTTTAATAAAGAAGTTTTTCTTACAAAAACACAAAAGTGGTCGCTGGGTTTGTATGGGGGCTACCATTTCACACTAAGGGATGAATGGTATAAAAGTGCGAAACTGCATTCAGCCACAGAAAGACGGAGATGTCTATATCGACTCGTCTCGTCGAGCTAATCAAGAATAAATGTGTATACTGTATGGGTCTCTAAAGACTCTTTCAATGCGTTACAAATTATCAGACAAACTGATAATACCCTTTTCATACTATGTATGAAGAAATTAAAAATTAAACTAATTTGCTGGGTTGCCGTGCAAAGGAAAAGTGTAAAGAAAAAAGAAGGTGTTTGGACCAACTCTTGTTTTGAAACATTTTTCCTTTTTCATTTTTTAATCTCAAAATACTTATTCTTACCACTGTATTTGCCGATCAACACTGATTACGTGAATTAAGAACACTGTGGGCAACCATTTATATTCAATTGCCCTCACATAATCTCTACAAACAGAAAATAAAATCGCTACACAACATGTCAAGTTATCCAAAAAAAGAAAAATAAATAAATAAAACGAGAAAAAAAGTTTTCTTCGGTAGAATCGAAGCTTTAATACTCTGGGCAGGCATAATAGTATACACTCGTAAACTTTTAATTTTAAAGTGATTCGGCACAAACTAATTTATAATTTTTTATTCGTACGTATTTACTGCGAAGAACAATAAAACAAAATTAAATTACACTTAAGTGCACTGTCACTTCTGTATCTCTTTATTTTGTTTATATTTTGGAACCATACTTTTTAACCGCCGTCAAAACAGAAACATTTTTTTTTTATTTTGTCTTTTTCTTCAGATTAAAGACATACGACCGAAAAGTCTGTATCCATGGAAATGACCATATTCGTGGAAATATTATGCACTGGATTTCAAATTCATATAGCTAATAATAAAATAAGCGGGCGTTGAATCTATGTGATAAGAAGCATCTATACTGAAATTTATGGTAATCTTGATTGTAATAAAAATAGTTTCCATTTTACTAAGTCCTCTCACACAAAAAGTCATTATACCAAATATCAAAACAACATTTCAAAAGTGGAGAGGGTACAAAATGCATGACAAAAAGTTCTTACAGATAGATGGGCATGATTAGAATAACTCGTCGCGAACCACTGATCATCTTGTTGTAAGATGTTGCAAACACAGTGAAAAAATATTAATACTATTCACACTAAATGAGAAGTGCATTAAATACGAAACAGATTTATGTACTTTTCTATTTATGGAAAACAGTGTTACAGTAGTTTAATGAAACTAAAAATCTAACCTGCTCTCAGTTTAAGTTGAGTGTTTCCGTGCGGGCAGCAACAGTCTCCAAATAGCCGGGCTGCAGAGAAGATTGCGCTTTGATCATATAGTTTTGTAAATCAACACACACTCTACTTCGAATACAATTTAAATTTTTTTTTTAATTTAATATTGTACAAATCTTTGCTGCTTGCCACTATGGATATGGAGAAATTTATGTCCATTTTCGAGAATGCCGATCCATTCAAAACATGGTGGCCTACAATATCTGCCGCTATTGTCGGCGTCCTTATAATTGTGCGGTAAGAAGTTGTACTACTAGTATATTCATTATGTTATAGGCCGCCAGTTATCGAAGGTGAATACGGATTCCAAAAAAAAAAAAAATCAGATTTATATCTGAAATCAAATCAAACGTTCCAAGAAATTTTCTGGTAAAAACAAAGTATTTTGTATATATTATTCGTACTACGTTTTACAGGACAATAATGAGTGGCCAGCGCTGTCCAAACGACAACCAAATAAAGGAACAAATTGTCATTGTCACTGGCGGTAACAGTGGTATCGGATTTGAAATCGCAAAAGCGCTAGCTGCACGTGGAGGACGTATTATAATTGCCTGTCGAGATATGCTTGCAGCGGAAAAGGCGACGTCTGTAATAAAGCGGGAACTAAGCTATCAAACACACTTACTAATCCCAAAAACTACAACAGTTAGATCTCAAAACTCGAAAAGCGCATCGGAAAATTCATCTACAGATAGATATTTCGTCGAAGCGCGATACCTTGACTTGTGCTCTTTTGACAGTGTCCAAAATTTTGTCCGGAATATAATGACGGAATTTGATTGCATCGACGTGCTCGTGAATAATGCTGGCGTGATTTTCCAACCAACTATGAACACTATCGATGGATTTGAGGAGCATCTTCAAACAAATTATTTAGCACCTTTCTTGCTGACGCAGCTGCTTTTGCCACATTTGAAACGCGCTAAGCATGGCCGCATTATTAATATTACGGCTCACGCTCATGCAGCTGCAAAAATTGATTATGACGACCCACTTAATATTGGTAGCTGCTCAGTAAAGTTTCATGCCCGTGACGCTTTTGCACACTCTAAATTGGCCATAATTTTAGCTACGCGCTGGCAAGCGCGTTTATTAAAAGGTATTGTATGATGTGGCTCTTTGTAAGTTACTAAGTTTTTAATTTGATTGTGCACTTAATTTTTGCTTTTAATTGGGATTAGACACATCGATTACGGTCAATTGCTGTACGCCTGGGCTTGTCCGCGGTACACGCCATTTACGCAAGTAAGTCAACACAAATCCAATCATATATGTAGGTGCAGAACAAAAGTATCCGTAAGTACAAGTATATACGTAACTACCACCCGGGAAGTCTTTTGAATCAAAACGGGAAGTCTGATGGTAAAAGATATAAATACCTAGTGATTAAAGCCGCTTTAAAAACATTGCGGTTAAGTGAGTGACCCCCTATCTCCAAAATAGGCTACATACGTGTTTGATTATTTGT
The DNA here is from genome assembly GCA_035044765.1 of Leucophenga montana. Classification (NCBI taxonomy): domain Eukaryota; kingdom Metazoa; phylum Arthropoda; class Insecta; order Diptera; family Drosophilidae; genus Leucophenga; species Leucophenga montana. The sequence goes on along the minus strand of JAWNNQ010001794.1, from coordinate 43,207 downwards.
TGTGTAGAATATACAAACCGAGTTTGAAAACGATCTAATGAATAAAAAAGGGGACAGGATGTTGCGTTCCAAAATCGGATGAGGAAAAGTTTCCCCACATACTGAGTACCCACCATCTATATTTAGGTTGTTAGGTTTAACAAAAATTGTTTAAGCACATATGTTTCTTCGTTTTAGTACATTAATATTAAATACTGCTTTTGAAACAAAACTTATGTATTATCGAAGTAATCATTTCACTTTCTTCTCATTCGATTAACTTTTGTCATGTACCTATTATAGAGTTAGGTGACTAAAATGTGTAAAATAAATTTGTGAAAATCAAATTTTCAATAAAAGAAGCTTTTATTATTTAGTAAAACGATAAAAATAAAAATTTTTTAAAATCTGAGGAGTTGTCAATAATTTTTAATTTGCAGTCGAATTGGTGATATTACGTCGACATATCGATATTTGCACACAGGCATGTGCATGTACAAAATATGCGTGGTCGTGAGCTATACGAAAGAGACTATGTCTGTGCAGCACTGATATAATTTAATATTTTACCACTTTACTACTGTACACTTGGGCGGATCCAGAACGCTCTCTGGGGAAGAAATCTACACAATAGCCTTCGCTGAATCTGTTTGGCAATCGTCCCTGATGCGACGACACTTTTGCCAAATTTTCTTGTCGTCGAAAAAGTAAAAAAAAATTATCGCAGATATCGATATTTCTATCATAAATTTTCTTTTTGATTATATAGCTACTTTTAAGATATCCAGATATCGATATTCCATATATGTGTTACGATATATCATCAATACAATCACAAACTATGATCTAAATATTTTATGTTTGTAGTGAAGGTAATAGCTAAACTATATCATAATTGACTATCTATGTGTAAGATACTTTCTTTTAAGGAAGGGAGTAAAAAGAGTCAAAGTTGGTTTTTGTACACATTTTTAGGAATTTTTAAATTTATCGTTTTCGTAGAGAATAAAAGATGAATTTTTAAAAAAAAAATTTCACTATACCAATTTTTGAATAATTCAACAGAATATTAAATATAATTAAATTGAAATATTGTACCAAAAACTCTTCTGATTGATACTCTTTTCATGATCACCTTTAAAGTTCGCCGCTGATGTCCTCCATTTGCGTCAAGATGCTTACTTTCCCCTGGATGTGGCTTTTTATGAAGAACCCTTTTGAGGGCGCCCAGTGTGCATTATATCTGGTTACAAACCCCCAACTTAAACACGTTTCCGGCGAGTATTTTAAGTGAGTTCATATTTTATGTTTCGTTTATGACTTTTATACTTATATGTTTTATATACCCACACCGAAGCCAACGATTTTTTTTATTTTTATGTAATTTATTTTTATATATTACTTATAGTGACTGCAAAATTGACCAAACATCAGATGCTGGCAAGGATAAGCAACTGGCTAAGAGACTTTTTACGCAGACTATGAACACTCTGAACAAGTTCACAATGTCTTCTACAGTTGAAGAGGCCTTTAATGCCACCTAATTACTAAATAAAAACTACTATTTACAATTTTTGGTTATTTCTTCTAATATAATAAAGTAAAGAAACTAACACACATTAAAATAAAATTTTCTCTTCAAAAAATTGAGCAACAAAAAAAGTAAGGATCAAAAAGTTTTGACTACTTTCTGTGATGCGAACCTTACCGGTTCGTTTCCCTGATTATTCCTGCTCTTTTAAAAAGCATCTCTTGTCGTCGACAATTCTGTAACCAATTTACGACAAGAAAATAGTCCGATAGGATTAAATCTGATCTGGGTGCGTGGAAATGCGTATATTAATGATACTAAATATATGTTACTAAACATCGCATAGCAACGAAAGTTTAAACTTATTTACTACTGTTTATACAACATAGGGCACCTATGAGTACTTTTGCAAACTCCTTCGTAAACAGAAATGAAATTGGAAAGCAAAGTTCATAGAGAGAGTGAATAAAAGTTTTAATGATTCGTAGTTTTCTAAAGCGGTTATGTGCTTTCAGCTTAAGCTTTTAAAAAGCTTTCACCTTTAGCTTTTCAATGGAAAATTAAACTTTACTTCACTCATTGTAACTTGTGATTTAGTGCAAAAAGTAAAAATGCTATAAATGCTATATAAATTAATTAAAAAGACGTAATAATATTTATGTATTTTGAAAGAAAGTAAAAGAAAGCATAATTTATCTCAATACAGATAACTTAAAATTATTGATGAAATAATAAAATAACTATTAAAAATGCCATGTAAACAAGCAAAACGGAAATCAAGATGGGAACAAAATTCTCCGCAACATTCAAATGGATTTTAGTTCAAAATTTGTTCTAAACAGGTTGGAAAACATATGAGTTAACATATACGCATATGTAAAACTATCTAAACATACTTATCAATATTTCATTCGTATATATCGTATGTACATATATGTATGTAAAAAAGTTAACTACTAACAGCTGAATGAGAATGATGTGTGTCAGTCATCCAATATATCTGTTTTCCGCCAGTTTAATATCCCTTAGTTTTTTTTTTCGCTGCTGGTTTTCAAATATTACATTAATTTATAGTACATTTCGCTTATGATTTCTTTATTTATCCTGAGTGTGTGTTCTTGCAACTAATTTCTGCTTTTTAAGTGGAATTTGAACTTAATTTCGCCCTACGACTTCCAATGTTCCTTCCTTTTCTAATTATCAGCTCACAAATTGCTCGAGATGATGCCATGCGCATCACGTTATCAGTAAAATATTTACTATATATACATACATTATGGGTACATATATACATAAGTATGTAAATTTTCGCTTGCTTCTACTTTCACTGCAAATTTAAATTCAAATTATTAACAAGAAATCGTTTGCCGCATATGTATAAATATATATATATATATATATATATATATATATATATATATATATATATATATATATATATATATATATATATATATATATATATATATATATATATATATATATATATATATATATATATATATCTCTCTCTCTCTCTCTCTCTCTCTCTCTCTCTCTCTCTCTCTCTCTCTCTCTCTCTCTCTCTCTCTCTCTCTCTCTCTCTCTCTCTCTCTCATATATATATATATATATATATATATATATATATATACATATATATATATATATATATATATATATATATATATATATATATATATATATATATATATATATATATATATATACATATATATATATATATATATATATATATATATATATATATATATATATATATATATATATATATATATATATATATATATATATATATATATATATATATATATATATATATATATATATATATATATATATATATATATATATATATATATATATATATATATATATATATATATATATATATATATATATATATATTTGCCCAATTTTTGCCTGTGTCTCCGAAACTAGTAGAGATATTGCAATGAAATGACATCCACGTATATACATATATATATATATATATATATATATATATATATATATATATATATATATATATATATATATACATACATATATATATATATATATATATATATATATATATATATATATATTTCCAGTGGATCGAATTGTGAATCTAAACCATTCTCGAATCCACTGCAGGCACTTGTTGTAAGCCACAGCTAATGCAACATTACGGTCCCTACGGATTTTTGCTAAGAGCAAATTAATCAAAAAACTTTTGCTTGTTCCGCCTGGAGCATCAAGAAAGAAAGGCAACCTTCACCACGCTCAACTCGTTGTAATAGTTTGTCATAAATGTCTTTTTGCTCGGATAGCAGGCTTGGCTCTGTTTCGCTGATCTGAGTACTGAGTATCTAACAACGTTCTATATATAGCTCTACATTAAAATGGTGCCGAAACCCGGGAATAATAAAAATAAAAGAAAATAAAACCTTTATCAAAGTAAATAGTGTTAATATTTGTAAAATAATTGTCATAGGTTTAAAGTTTTAGTAATTGCGAACTAAAATTATTAACTTTGTGAGCAGCATACAATTCAATTGCAATTATTGTTGTTTGTGTAAAAAATTAATGCAGTAGAACACAGTTTTAAAGCCACCAACAACTCGTAATACGGTATATCTGTTCTTGAAGAAATTGCAACAACAATAATAATTTACTGCAATTACCGACGGACAATTGGTCTTGCTACAGTGGTGGCAAACAATATTAAACATTTAAAAAAAACTGCTAACTACAGTCGTGGAGATTTGTATTGAACTTAACTAAAAGATGAAATCAACAATTCCTACAAGGAATTTAAAGACAGTCATGAGAAAATAATTGAACCGGTGCGTCAAAATTCCATACCTCAAGAGGAGGTGCCGTACCTAGATGAAGACGGGTTTTATAATTTTCAAAATCCATATTTGTCATTTAAAGGCAAATTACTGGATCTGCTTTCAGACTTGAAATCGCCGAATTCACCAAACTTTTCAAGCACATACATCCACATCTTCAAGGAATGAAAGTATATCTGCAGACATACGTTTTCCAAAGATAGAGCTTCCGATTTTCAACGGTGACTACCTGGAGTGGACTGGCTATAAGGATATGTTTGAATCATTAGTTCATAATAATCTATATTTATCCAATATTCAAAAGTTTTTTTATTTAAAGGGCTCTTGTTCTGGGACTCCTTTAGACATAATCAACGAGTTTCCTGCTACTGATGCCAGCTATACCTTAGTTTGGGAATCACTAAATCGTCGATATCATAACAAACGTAAAATTGTCGATAACGCGTTCAACAAACTCTTCGCTATACCTGTCTCGCGTGGCACTTTTACCTGCATCAAATCAATTTTGGATACTGCGCGCAACTGCTTAGCTCAATTCAAATCCTTAACGTTGAAACTAAGGACTGGGATCCTGTTATCATATACATTACTACTACAAAACTGGATATCCAAACTAGAAAGGAGTGGGAGCAGTCTCTTCAAGGATCGACAGAACTTCCTAAATTGAAGGAGCTTTACACTTTTCTTGAAACTACGTTCCGCACCCTAGAATGCGTTCATGAGCAACAGTTGGCTATAATACGGGCTCCTCTACGCTTGTCTACGTCTGCACTTGGTTCTGGAAGGCATGTTCAGCGTAACGTACATTTTGCAACAACAAATGTTTTAAATTCGCCTTGTTGAATTCAACTGCAAAACGAAATTTAATAAGATCTAAACGCATTTGCCGCAACTGCTTATTACCTGGGCATTTGGCTGTTGACTGTCGTCTTCCTACGCGCTGTCAGGTTTGTGAGCAGGACCATCATACCATTATTCACAACGAGTATTGTGCGTTCGCAAGGACGACTGGGGTTTCGCCCCGGACCGATCTGCACAAGAAGATTCGTGCAGTTAAAGGTTGTCCAACTCAGCCCAAGTGGCTGTATCAGGTATATATGTATACAATTTTTTATATGGATTCAACAGTTCTGTCGGCGCAACTGTTGAAAATACTCCTGTGCCACGCCGGCATTGAGAGGAACCCGGGACCTGGTCCCTGGTTCTGCTCTGTTTGTGGGAGAAAGATTTTCAGGAATGCAACCTCGGTCCAGTGTTTTAGATGTGGCAGATAGTGCCACCTGAGATCTTGTTCAGGCCTCCAATCTCATAGAGACTGGACAGAGCAATTTGTTGCTAGCTGCTGCTTAGATAACTGTAATTCTGTTACCAATGATAGCACAGTTGTTGTACCTACATCTAATGCAACTGCAACAACCTCCTCCTCACAAGCAACTGCCGTTGCAAGCTGGGTATGCTCCGTTTATGGCAATCAGATACATCGCAATGTTTTATCTGTGCGATGTAACGGCTGTCACAATTGGTGTCATATGAGGAGGTGCACTGATCTAAGATCTCATAGAGATTAGAGTGCTGGCTTCTTTGCGTCATGTAGCTCCTGTAGTTCTACGCCGCCCCGTCAACAAATTATTCGTGCTCTCAGTCCATTAATTGAGCAGCGATTTAACTCTTTTTGAATTATGCAACTCAATTGTAATGGTCTGCGTGGGAAGGTGGCTGAGATTGTGGACTACATGGTGCGTCATGACGTCTTAATTGCAGCATTGCAAGAGACCAAGCTGACAGACTCATGTCGGCTGGCATCTGTTGCTGACTTTAATATAGTCAGGTAGCACAGAGACAGGAACAGTGGAGGAGGACTGGCATTCATCGTTCATCGAACGGTGAATTTCAGACCTTTTTCACTGCCTTCTGTTGGTCAACAGAATTCATTTCTGGAGACACAATGTCTGGCTGTAAAGTCCGGAGATGTCGAGATGTTTGTGAACTTATATCTTCCACCAGTCAACAGCTGCGACCCTGGGTATAATCCGATTTTGAGTCATGACCTGCAAGGGGATCATAGAGTTATTCTCGGTGATTTCAATGGATACCACGAGATGTGGTACTCGGAGTTAGGTAATGACCTTAGGGGTATTTGTATAGCGGACCAAATAGACAGCTTTCCTTTTTGTACGATCAATGAGGACTGTGCAACCAGGATGAGTACTACCACATCCAGCTCCCCTGATTTAACTGTCGTCAGTGAATCGCTTATTCCATACTCTGAGTGGTCGATTGATATAGCGTTGGGCTCGGACCATATCCCTATTGTGATTAGCATTACTCGTCCGGAAGCTTTTGTTGAATCGGATCGTCGAGTCTTTGTAAACTACAATAGGGACTGGACTGAGGTTACACGTTGTATTGATCAATCAATCAGCGGTCTTTAGCCTCCCAATGATGGTAAGGTAGGTGAAAGAATTCTTAGAGACGCGATCACCAAGGCTGCAAAGAGGCATATTCCTGCTGGCAGGTTTCCTAATATTAGGCCAAATGTCGATTTGTGCCAATGATCCGGGTGATAGTCGTATTGCCTTGTTATCTCGCAATGTGAATAATCTCATTGCGGAATATAGAAATGCAAAATGGCTAGAGTACTTGGATAATTGTGACTCGTGTTCGCGAAGTTTGTGGAACACTATTAAAAAGATATCTGGTGTACCGCAGAATAGAGCTCTTTCATCTGTCACATTGGAGGGAGTGCAAATAGGATCGTTAAAGAAGTGTGCCACCTATTTCTGCAGACAGTTCGTCCAACACCCTTCTCAGCAGAATAGGTTAAAGCGTAAATCCATACGTCACATTAGAAGGAAAAAAGGACATGAAGATTTGGTGGATTTTACATGAACCTCCTCTTGCTGCTATAGGGAAAGCAAAATCATCCAAGGCTCTCCGCCCAGACGGCATTTCAATGCTGATGCTGAAGCACCTTGGGCCTATAGCGGTAGAATACCTCACGCACGTGTTAAACCTATCCATTTCCCAGCTAATTGTCCCTGATGTATGGAAGGTAGAAAGGATTGTAGCTCTCTTAAAACCTGGCAGTGAAGCTGATCTTGGTTCCTCTTATAGGCCCATATCGCTTCTTTCACCTGTAGTGAAAGTTCTTGCACGGTTTTAGGAAAGGTCGTGGTACGACTTCAGCACTAAGCGAAATCACAACTTTTATAGCTGATGGACTTAATAAGCCGAGGCCATGCGAACGTACAGTGATGGTGGCTCTAGACTTGCACAAGGCATTTGACACAGTTTATCATGCAATCTTGTTTCAAGACCTGGACTCCACCTCACTACCCGATAAAACGAAACGCTGGCTATTGAACTATCTTAATGGTAGAAGGGCATACGTTGAGTTTAGGGGTGTGAGGTCGGGTTAAGATAGACTCCGCCTATTAATGAGAGCGAAAAACATCTCCCTCGTAGCACCAGGACGAAACTTGCACAGTTAAGATCCGGATTGAGCGTTATGCCCGAGTGCTACAGGGAAATAATTGGGATAAGTAATACTAATTGCTGCCCTGAATGCGGTCAATCACCGCACGATACAATTAATTTGTTCAATTGCCCGTCCCATCCGACTCAATTGAGCCCTTTAGACCTCTGGTTACGACCAGATGATGTTGCTTTTTTCCTAGACCTTGACACCTGAGGTTGCATTTCGGTCTGTCTTTCTCTTACATTCACAAATTGCTTTGCACTAGTACATTCATTCATACATAATAAATTGTGTTTATATACTTCCTGATACAGCTCACACGAAGCTGTTACAACAACAACAACAACAACGAGTATTGTGACGGCAACAACTTACGAGTAGCAAAAGCTAATTCTGCTAAAACCAATTATCATCCAGCAATTGAAGAAAATATTACTTCATCACCTCACTCTAATTTAATCTGTAATCTAAGCACACATCAAACTTTGGTTTGGCCACAGGTTTTATTGGCTACGATACAAGTCACTGTTAACACGGACTTTGGTACTTTTCATTTAAAAGCGCTGCTTGATCAAGCTGCTCAGGCTACGTTTATTACTGAAGATGCAGTACAGATACTGAGGCTGCATAAACAACCATTATTTGCCAGCATCAAGGGTATTGGAGGTAATACCAATAGTGCAGCAACTAGTTATGTTAAGCTACAATTAAAGTCCAGCAGTGAAGCTAATTACTAATTGTCATGCCATGCATTAGTCCTCTCATCTTTATCCTCATATAAACCAGTTTCTGTCGCCAATCACTCCTTGCCTAATTTAAATGGACTGACTCTTGCAGACCAAAAGTTTTTAAGTGGAGAGAAGATCGACTTACTATTGGGCGCTGATGTATACGGCAATATAATGTTACCAGAGCAACGAAAATATCAGAACGGTATTTTTCTGCAACTAACACATTTTGGATGGACAGTATCCGGACCAGTAAGTTCTTCTCCAACCGGTAACGTAGCTGTCAATGTTTGTTCAATTGACGAACAGTAGCGTGCATTCTGGGAACAAGAAGAGTTGCAGAATATACGAGGAAAAACAAGCGACGAAATTGCATGTGAAAATTATTTCAAGAGGACACATTTTCGAAACACTAATAGAACATATTCTGTAGCACTACCGTTCAAATCTGTAATAAATGGGCAAAATCCACCACTGTTTGGGCAAACCGATTACTGTCCTCTTAGGCAACTTAAAATGCTTGAACGAATATTTTATTGTGAGCCTATGTTTGCAAAATTGTATAAAGAATTTATGAAAGAATATGAAGATCTTGGGCATATGAAAAATATTGGATCTTACCCATGCAATATGATCACTAATGGATACTACATTCCTCATCATGGGATTTTACGCGAGAGCAGTTCTACCCCTAAACTTCGAGTGGTTTTTGATGGAAGCTGCAAAACCGCTAGTCAAAGTTCATTGAATGGAGAATTATTATCAGCTGGACCTGCACTTCAAAATGATTTACCTGCAATTCTCACTCGTTGGGGTCGCTTAAATGTTCCGACAAATTTCCATTGCGGCAGATGATCAGAAATATCAGCAAATATTATGGCGACCTAGTGGAGGAAGTAATATTTCTGTCTACCAGCTACGTACTGTGACATACGGTACCACGTCTGCTCCATTTTTATCTATTCGTGTCTTGCAGCAACTGGCCGATGACGAGAAAGATAATTATCCACACGCAGCGAAAGTGCTCAACTCGGATACCTATGTGGACACCATAATATCTGGTACAGATACCCAGACATCAGCGTTACAGCTTCAAACTGACCTTTGTAAGCTTCTTCGTGCAGGAGGTTTTAACTTGAGGAAATTGGCCTCTAATTTTAAGGAATTGATAGAGTCAATACCGATTGAGTTAAGAGAGGTTCAAAATGAATGTGAAATCGATGAAACCAAACAACGTCAAAGCATTGGGAATATCCTGGAATACCAGCAGCGATACATTCTCTTTTAAATGCAACATCGATGCTTGCGAAGAAGTTACGAAATTCAGTTTACTTTCAGATGCGGCTAAGTTGTATGACCCAATGGGATGGTTGGCCCCAACCACAATGCAAGCAAAAATTGCATTTCAGCAGCTATGGCTTCAAGGATTGGACTGGCAAGATAAAGTGACTGAGAAACAATCGAAAGAATGGATTCAGTACAGAAACAATTTGAAACTTTTAGAAGAAATCAAAATTCCACGATGGATGGGTGCATTTGTACATCGAAGGTTGATATGCTTCTGTGATGGTTCACAAACTGGATATGCCGCAGCAGTCTACAGCAGATATATTTGCAGTTCAGGCAACGTCATAATACGATTAATCCAGTTAGTTGGGAGTTACGCAAATCGAAATTGTCTGCAAATTTGACTACTTCGGAGTATCCGGATCTGTTAATGAAATTTTCCTCGCTTTCAAAATTAGTTAGAGTTGTTGCTTATATGCGACGATTTATATACAATTCACGAAATACAAATCATAAAACTTCAGGATTCTTATCGTCTTCAGAGTTAAGAAAGTTATTATACGCCTAGCTCAACAGTGTGACTTCGAAAGAGATCTTCAATTCCTAAAGAAAAATATGGTAGACAGTGCTTTAAACAAACTATGTCCGTTTGTTGATGAAGAAGGACTTCTGCGAGTCGGTAAAACATCCTCTACTATTATCAAAATGAAATCCGGTATCAAAACTTCTTTTTTTGGACTCACATATAAAAACTCTACATGGAGGAGTGACATCAATGCAAAGTTATTGGGTGATATCTTCGCGCAACGTAACTAAACAAACTATAAGAAAGTGCATTATATGCTTTAGATACAAGGCAACAACAAATCAGCAGATAATGGGAAACCTGCCCTCAGTTAGAATTACTCCAGCACGTCCTTTTAAACATTCTGGTGTGGACTACACTGGCCCTGTAAAAATAAAACAATCTACATTTCGAAACTCAGTAACTACTAAAGGATACATTTGTCTTTTTGTCTGCATGGTTACTAAAGCACTTCATCTCGAGGCAGATTACAGACGAGGAATGTGTTCCGACTTATATTCAGACTGCGGTACTAATTTTGTGGGAGCTAGTAAGGAGCTTAAAATTCTCTACAGACGCAGCAAATCACCTTTACCAGAAGACATTGAATAAATAATGGCGAATAATGGTACACAGTGGCATTTCATACCACCTGCAGCCGAAAATTTCGGAGGCCTGTGGGAGGCAGGCGTAAAGTCAACTAAGCATCATTTACGTAGAATCATGCAAAATCGTATATTAACTTATGAAGAACTCGCTACCTTACTTTCAGAAATTGAATGTTGTCTCAACTCCAGACCTCTTTGCCTTCTAACTGATCCGAATGATCTAACTGCTGTTACTCCGGCTCATTTCTTGATTGGCGAACCTACACTATGCGTACCTGAAGAACCTTTGCTTGCAACAAACATAGATCGACTGACGCGCTGGAAAGTAGTAGAGAAATTAAAACAACATTTTTGGAGTCGTTGGTCTAAGGAGTTTCTTAATCGCCTACAATCAAGACATAAATGGCTGAAAGTAAGAGCAAACTCAAATATTGGTGACTTGGTTATCATCTTGGAAAACGTACATAAGGGCAGCGATGGAATCGTCCGAGTTGTAACACTGAGATCAGGCGTAAAGCTACTTAAGAGGCCAATTGCTAAAATCGCTCTTCTTCAAGTCAACGAGGAGTTCAACAAGTCAACTATAAATAAGCCGAATTAGTTTATCCACTTAATACAGAACTGTCGTTCTTAGTGGGGGAGAATGTTCGGACGTTTTTAACTTCAAAGCTTAATTTTAAACCTTAACTTAAAATCTGTATCGTGAATTTTGAATATCACTGTAAGTGCGTTTTTGTCATTTCTCTTTTGATCTTTCTCAATGTCCAATTATTTTTGTTATGTTAAAACCTAACTGCAAGATATTAGTATTAATTGAGCATTCTGCCGAGCTGCACCGCTATTAAAATAAAATAAAAAAAAAGTTTGTAAATTTAACAACCTATTTGTTTCCCTCTTAACAAATAATCAAATGACTACCTATTTAAATTTAATAAAAATTTAAATAAAAATGAAATAACTTGTTGTAAGTGAATCTAACCACAAAAAAACTTCCAATTTACCAATATCTTCATATATATATATATATATATATATATATATATATATATATATATATATATATATATATATATATATATATATATATATATATATATATATATATATATATATATAAGTGAATCTAACCACAAAAAAACTTCCAATTTACCAATATCTTCTATATATATATATATATATATATATATATATATATATATATATATATATATATATATATATATATATATATATATATATATATATATATATATATATATATATATATATATATATATATATATATATTATTCTGATATATGAGCTATATTATTGTAAAGTTTCATTAAAATCTATTCATTAGTTTTTGCGTGAAAAAGCAACAAACAACCACACATCAACACATCCACACATCTACACATCCATACAAACTTTCTAATTTATAATATTAGTAGGATGTATATATATATATGCTGCTACGATGCTGCCTTTAATGCGTTTTGTTTAGGTTGTTAGATTTACAAACTTTTTTTGTTTATATATTGATAATATTGGTTTTCTAGGTGTAACAAATATATAATATGTTTTCATGCCAAGTTTCAATACAATATTGCAAGAAATTGAAGTTAGTTTACACTGCAATGTGAGTATACTACACATGTGGTCGGGCAAAGAAAAAAAAATTATGAGGTCTTATGCCTCTCATTCTGTATGTTACTAACATTCCGACGAACTCTAAACATCTATAATCACACTGTGTGAGAAGGGCATACAATTGAAACAGGGGTGATAGAGAGTTAAAGAATGTCAGTTAAGCGTAAATCAAAATTTTTCTTTGTAAAAGAAAGCCTCTTATGTTGCCTACTTTATTTAGTGCTAAACTCAACGCCGCTTTCAGTGTGTATATTTGAGTGTAACTTTCAGGTGCAAAACGGGTTTTGAGTTAACATTCTGCTCCAATCATATAAAATTTAGTTGTCTGACTGGTATTAGTGCTTCTCGGCTATAACAAAAACAGTCAGTCAGTAGCTCTTATAGCTTATGTGATCGCGACATTCGAAAGCGTTGCATTTATTTTGTGTGTAAAGGTAACAAAAAACAATAGCAGTAAGGCTTAGTCATATATACCAAGTATGTAATATTGTCCATGACAATATTTTCCAGATACATTTATTGGTTATTAAAAAGAAAAGTTACTATGCTAAAAATACGTGCAAACACATAAGAAACAAACATGAATAATAGTGAAAAATAGAAAATAGAAAAATGTAGAAATTTCTACAAAAACGTACATATACTATGTATGCATATATGTATCCATATATATATATATATATATATATATATATATATATAGATACATATATATATACTATACGAGTATTACAATTAAATATTATTGTTCTTATATTCAACAACAAAAACCGTAATCATTTTAAATACAAGAGAAAACAACTTCGGTACAAGCAAGATCTTAGTATTCCAAGTTGTCTCCTCAATAAATAAGAACATTTTACATACAACAATCACAATGTAGGCGGTGGATGTATATAGGCAGTATAACCAAACGGAGGCGAAGCACGCCCATTATTACAAATGAGAAATGACAGTCGATAAGAAGCAAATTTAAAATTGGTATTGAGTATAATAAAACAATTTTTCTTACAAAAACCCAAAAGTGGGCAGTGGCACCTAAAACTGTGCGTTCGTCTATAAGAAGCAGCCACAAAAATTTTCAAGTTGATATTGATTGTAATATGTATGTACATATATATGTTTTACTTACAAAAACCGAAATGCGCCTTAACTGCCAAAAGGGTGTGGGCCACAATAAATAAATTTTACTGGTTTTTTTAATTATCTCATCATCTATATATATAAAAATGGAAGTATGTATGTATATTCCCTATAGACTCCGAAACCGCTCAACCACTTTTGATCAAATTTTGTGGCAATATTCAAAATACTCCCGTGGGTGATCCTGTGTTTCGTGGCGATTGGATAAACAGAAAATTTTTTGGATTTTTCAGATTTTCCTTAGTAGTATGTTAAGAAGTCGAAACTTTCATAATAGTATTGTACGTTTATCACCTAGAGAAAATGTGTTGATATAGGTATGTATGTCTGTGTGTGCAATCCCATAGTTTTATAGATATATTTCTTAAAATCGGCACAAACATACTCTAAAGCCACCTAAGAAATCATTTGACAATGTGTGAGTCAAGCCCACATTTAGGGGTAGTACCATTATTTTTTTTTCAACCAATATAATGTTGAAGTGCACTATGGATGGTACACATTTTGAATGTACTGCAAAGCATGTTTTTTAGAGGTGTGGGGCTTTGAATTGAATTAACATACTGAGATTACATAATTTCAAACTTAAATTTTAAATAGTTCGCACAATTTATTTTTTTTTTTTTATTACACTGCAACGTTCACAAACCCTTTCTCTTACTACCCATAAATAAGTAGTTGGCTCTTAATTTACCCATAATTTTAGATAGTTTAATTATATAAGTTTAGTGGTTCTATCTTTAAAACTTTTCGAAAATATGGCTTTTATACAGAGGAAAAGGCAGACATAAGGACATAACCATCTCGCTTCAAAGCCCAGGTCAAAATAAAATAAAAATTAAGGAGAGGTTCGAAATTATTTTACCAACAAAACAACACACATATGTTATTTCAGGAATAACTAACTACAATACCACCATTATCTGTTTAAGCTATCTGGAACATAATATAGGAATAGTAACTGCACCGGTTCCGGCATTTTGATGTCCGTTATGATGGAAGGACCAGAAGTGACTTTCCTTTTTCAATTCGGCAGCATACGTGATGCAGTCTCAGTACCAGCCGCTTCATTGACCCTCAAATCCCTCAAAGATTTGGCATGTGAGTTTATAAACACAAAGGTAAGATGCACTTAATGTACTTTGTAACCATGGAAAATAGTACCTATAAAATACAAAACTAAAAAAAAACAGTAACTTCGGTGAAACCGAAGCTTTAATACTCTTCACTAGTGTGGGAACACAATCGAGAGTACAATTGATAGTATTGACAGTTTTTTTTTACCACCAACAACAACAAAATTCAAAGTTGGTTTTTTACTATGTTATCTATGTAAATGTTAAAGTTTAAAGTCTCAAGAATATATATACTTTATAGGGTCCACCATGTCTAAAAATGTTACCCATTTTGGTTTTAACCCCTCTCAGGTCCATATCTTTCTTTTCTTCAAAATTGTTATTTTTTTAAACTCTTCACACAGAGTGTGAATAGTTTTTAAATTTAGTCACAATGTGTGCAATGTCTTTAAGGGTGCGCCGGAGACCCCATAAATTCGTATAATCGTGGTCAGCACGACAAGACGAGTCGATCGAGACATGTCCGTCTGCCTATCTGTGAGTTTGTTACCGCCCTTTTCCAACAATCTTTGAAAAATTGGTTTGAAAGTTAGTACATAAACATTTCATAACCATAAGCACCACAAGTATCAAAATTACCGCGATTTAACAAATAGAAGCTATAGCTGCCACAAATATTATTAAAATAATATTAATTGATCAATAATAAATTGATCAACTAAATGCAAAAGGTGAATTCAATTAATAAAAGCAGATTTTGTATAAATTGTATACTTATGCCATTAAATATATTAGGCGTCGACAGCCCAACTGTCTGCTACCTAACAATCCACACGAACTCGGATCAACCCCCGCTCGATCCAAAATTTGTTTAATTATTAGTTTAGTTTTTAATTATTTAGAGCACAACCAATGTCGATTCAAAAAAAGAAATTTAGATTGGTGAAAAAATATGTTTTCAGTTGTCTACAAACATTGATTTTTTTATTTTAGAAATCAAAATCTTATCTAAAAAAAAAAACAAATAGAAAAAAAATATATATAGGCGTGGTATTACAAAATTGGTTATACGCTTGCTCTGCGTACATATCGCCGTATAAACCGCCGGTCGTCTCGACTTTTGATGGTGATCAAGAATATATAAATACTTCATGGTATCTACCACGCCTCCATTTTTTTATTGTATACATTTGTACAAACGTTATCATTGCAACATTTTTACTTGTTTATATTTATAACGTTGCCTCTCTATATTTCAGATCCCAGATAGTGGTTTAACTTCTTTGTCAGAACGAGTCCTGCTTTTTCGACATGACTACCGCAGTGTAAACATTTTGCACATTATTAATGCCGCATCGGAAGTAGTCGATGAGACCTTAATAGAAATTGTGCTTACTGCAAGTCGTAAGTTTAAAACACATATTATTACACACACATCTAATTGAATTTACCATACAATTATTTTTTTGATAATAACGCAACAATAAACCAAATAAATGTTTATCAGCCATACTTTATCCAACATCGGAAATGCCAATGTTAAAACCACATACGCTCAATGTTCACTCGTACAAGGCGCCCACCTTCTGTGATTTTTGTGGCGAAATGTTATTCGGTCTGGTGCGCCAAGGGCTCAAATGTGACGGTATGATTGTAACATATATTCACTATCTAACTAAACTCATATTTAAAATACAATTTTTATTTCAGGCTGCAGCCAAAACTTTCACAAACGATGTGTTGTCAAAATACCAAATAACTGCAATGACTTTACATCTCGTCGGTCTTCTACTCTACAACCACCTCGCAGTTCTTTAGTGGGTTCTACGCAATCTTTGGTGTCCAATGGCGACCAAAACAAGGCTGAAAGTAATACATCTCTGGTAAAACGAATGTCTGATCTAATGAACGATATCATAAAGAACTAACGCAAAAGAATTACCATTCTAATTGAAGTGAGAGAACGAAAATAAGGGGAGGAACATGCAACAAACATGGATGCAAAAATTTCAATATTTTTACTATAAACGACGTAGTTAAAATATTTTAGGACACAATATTTTGCAGAATAGGAGCTATATATTTTTATTCCCTTTACATAAATATATACATATATTGCATATATTATTCGTCATAACATTTGTTTTTTTTTTTTTAAAATTCACACAATGTGTTAAATGGTGTTATTAGTTCGTCAGAAAGATTGTAATGTATTTGAGGAGGCGTTATAGACCCCATAAAGTATATACCTATATTCTTGATCAGGTCGCTTTTTGAGTTGATTTTTTCTTTTTGTATTTATTTTTAGATATATCGCTGAAATTCGGTAAAAAGGATTATTTTAGTCCGAAGCACATGGAGTATCCATATCAATATACCCATACAAATCCATCGCCAACTTTTGAGTTTTTTAATGAAAAACATCAATGCAGCCATGAAATTTGACATGGCGGCTTCTTATGAATCGATGCATCACATATACACTAATGGGCATGTTCCCCCTACTTTTATGAATAGGGCGCATACAAACCCATTACCCAGTTTTGGGTTTTGTATGAAAAACTTTTGTTTTATAGTCAATATCAATATTTCCCGAACAACTCTATGGGTAGCCCCCATACAAACCCACCACCTAATATTATGTTTTAGGTTACACTTTTATTTTTTTTTTTTTTTTGGTTGAGTTGTATACGATTTGAAATTCTGCGTGAAGGCTATAAGGACTTCGGTTCCACCGAAATTACCGTTTTTTTCTAATACAACAATTATTTTATTGTTATGATATTGATAATAGAAAATGCATTTTTTTTTTAGACTTTGGCCACCTACAAAAACAACCAACGTTCGACCTCTTCCAGCAGTATCATAATACGTATTCCACATACTTTCCAAATCCACTCGTATGGCCGACCGACCGTCTGCCAGTATTGTAAAAAACTTTTAAAGGGTCTCTTTAAACAAGGACTTGCATGCCGAGATTGCCACGTTAACTGTCATAAAAAATGCATGGATAAAGTTCCGCAAGATTGTACTGGCGAAGTACAACATAACTTACATGATGAAAACGTCGGCGGAACACCAAAACGAGAACGGGATAATTTTTTTCGCGAAGAGTTTGATGACAGTGACTTTGAAGATAATCCATCTTTTAATGATTTTACGAAGAGCAGTGGCATGACAACGGGAACGAGGACCGTGACAAACTCACAGAACTCGCCGCCGGAATTGGTGAATGGACTGTTAGATAGTTTAGTAGGTAGCACCGGAGAAGTGCAGTCTATTGATGAGCAGTCGAGTTCTTCGTCTTCGCCCAGCTCAAATATTCCATTGATGCGCATTGTTCAATCCGTAAAGCACACAAAAAAACGTGGCCAGGCTTTAAAAGAAGGCTGGCTAGTGCATTACACGAGTATCGATAAAGCCGTAAAGCGGTATTATTGGCGGCTCGATGCAAAAACTATAACGCTGTTTGTATCGGATACTGGTAGCAAATACCACAAAGAGCTTCCCCTGGCTAAGATACAAACAATCGAATCAAACCACGGGACAAACGAAAACAATTATTGTTTTGCGGTTCAAATGAGTATGCCGAATGTTTGTTACTATGTAGGCCAAGACCCTTTGGTGGGAGTGCGCGATGAACAGGCGGTGCGGCTTCCACCGCTAACTAGTGGAATAGGCAGCGATATCGCCAAGAGTTGGGAAACTACCATACGACAGGCGTATGTGCATGTGACCAATACACGTAAATATGCGAAAAATTAACAACCTCTAGAACGGGCGCAACCTGTATATTCATGTATTTTAGAGTGCTGCGAGTCCGAAGAAAATGTACAAGATATGGGCATGCTGTATCAAATTTTTCCGGACGAAGTTCTAGGCTCTGGTCAGTTTGGAGTTGTTTATGGAGGAATTCACAAGAAAAGCAAACGGGAAGTTGCCATCAAAGTTATCGATAAGCTACGCTTTCCAACCAAGCAGGAGGCGCAGCTGAAGAATGAAGTAGCCATTCTGCAGGTAAGATTATTGACTTATGTATTTTCTTTTGCCATGGTTATTATTTCCTTTTCTCGCTTTACAGAACATTTCACACTGCGGCGTTGTTAATTTAGAAAGAATGTTCGAGACATCAGAGCGTATTTTTGTTGTTATGGAAAAGCTAAAAGGAGACATGCTCGAAATGATTCTATCCCATTCTCGCGGACGACTCAGCGAGCGAGTCACAAAATTCCTGATAACTCAGATACTCATTGCACTTAAATATCTGCATAGCCAAAATATCGTACATTGCGATTTAAAACCAGAAAATGTGTTGTTATCATCTGACGCAGAGTTTCCACAAGTAAAGTTGTGCGACTTTGGATATGCACGCATCATTGGGGAAAAGTCCTTTCGTCGTTCAGTTGTTGGTACACCGGCTTACTTAGCTCCAGAAGTTTTACGCAACAAGGGATATAACCGATCTTTGGACATGTGGAGTGTAGGTGTAATAATATACGTCAGCTTGAGCGGCACATTTCCTTTCAATGAGGAAGAGGATATCAACGACCAAATACAAAACGCTGCTTTTATGTATCCTCCGAATCCTTGGAAAGAAATTTCTTCTAATGGTAAACACCCTACTTTCTCAACCAATTTTGCAGGTTTAATTATTAAAATTTTGTTTTTACAGCTATCGACCTTATAAACAATCTGCTACAGGTGAAGCAACGAAAACGATATACAGTAGACAAGAGTCTGCAACATGAATGGCTGCAAGACAAACAGGTGGGTGCAACTGCATCATTTATCTCAGATGCGTTGTCTTTGACACTTGAATAAATTTTTCTGGATGTCTTTAACTTTTTTTTTTTTTTTTGGGTTTATATTTCACATTACAGACCTATCGAGATGTGCGCAATTTGGAGGTGCAGGTCGGCCAGCGGTATTTGACTCACGAAGCCGATGACATACGATGGGCAAATGCCGGAGATATATGACCTCTTAACAATGACCTATACGAAACTATGAACGTATATTGTGGAATATAAACGAACAAGAACAAAACAACAACTGGCCTTAAATGGCGACAAAACGCTGAAATTAATGCGTTGTTATTATATGTCAAGAGATTGTGTAGAAAAGTTTAAGTTTAAATTCATGTCTTACTTTGTATTGAAACAAGCGTTCCTATTTGCAGAGATATATACGGTATGCACAGACAACGCACAAGCAACATATTAAATAAACAATAAAATCTAAAGATATCTTTTCGGTGTATCTAGAGTATTCACGTACTTCTGTAAAGAAATATGGCAATTATATGTAGACTAGACCGAATCTGTCAAATATATTATTAATTTGTATGATTGAAAATAAGAATTACATTACTAAGTCTCTTACTCGACCTATATTTGACCGAGCTTGCCTATGATACGTATACAGTGACATGATGCGGACCGTTTCTTTATTTTGCATTGAAATATGTGCCATCAAAAAGGGCAATTTTCTGCGTTTAATTTAATACATTAGCTGTTGTACCGAGTCTTGTTACATTTAAGTTGGAAGGTACCAGTTGTTCATTTAGTGTGTGACGTGTGACAAACCTAATTAAGTACTACATGTATATTTTTGATCAGTTTGTCTCTTCTCCTCCCGCCGTATGAACGCCGAAATCTAACAGACTATAAAGAATAGAACCACATGAGTAACCGTGGGCGCACCAACCTTACACATAGTGGAAATGGTACTATCAGTTTGCCAGAAAGTTGCAACGCATTAAAGGACACATCGTAGACCCCATATATTGTACAGAAAAAAAAAATAAATAAAAATTTGAAATTGTCTCATCAATTTTCAAATACAAATTGTTTCATATAATTCGAACACTAAAAAAAGATTAATATGATGAAATGGTATGAAATATGATAATGATGATATTCATCTGTATTTATATCATTCGCCACTTCGAAAATAAGAAAGTGAAAAGAGACGAAGATAAAAAACAATGCGCGAGAGAGACGGAATGTGTCGAATCTAAAAATAGAAAAGAAAAATTGTTTTCCCTGAATCCAACGCAGTCGAGAAAAGGAATTTTTTTTTTAAATCGACAAAAATTCAAAATAATTAAATAGTAATAAAATGTATGGAGCGGTGCGAAGCTACTATGAAAACAAAAACAAAAGTTGTATGTATGGCCTGTTTATATTTTCTATATACATTTTGGAGCATGTCATTTAGATTTTGACTCTAAGACTAATTCTTTTTTGATGAATAGAAATTCATTTTGATGATTGGTTTTGGTAATTTTTTCTGTGTATATATATTCTTAATCAACTTGACGACTCGATCGAGTCATGTCTATCTGTCTGATAGTTGCATCCCACTTTTATGTCCCACCCTGAAGGTCCAAGGATATACCTAGTTTGTACAAATGTATGTAACAGAAGCAGAAGGAGGCTTGGGAGATCGCATAAGTATTTTCTTGATCAGCATCAAAAGTCGAGTCTGTCCGGTTGTCAGACTTTCTTATGTTTGAACAACGAGATCTCGGAGACTATAAAAGATCGAGCCTATAAACTTGGACTTTAAGATTCTCCTGATATGACCCAAATCAAAAAAAATGTTTATGTCCCGCCCACAAAGTTAAAAGAGTTCCAAAGTTTTTTTTAACTCTAAAGCCGCCTTTAATAAAATTTCTTTATACCACTGTGGTCGGTAGTCCACGCAAGTGACGAAAGCCCACCTAAGTGTGGCTGCAGCACGAGCACTATACTCGTATTATCGAAACGTGTTATATACAGTATTGGCCAAAACTTAAGCACCCGTCTAGGACATTTTTTTAAAATGAAAACAAAGTTAATAATTTATTTTTTTGGTTTTTTTTTATTTATTTATTTCTTGATTATTGATAAACAAAAACTTCAGGAATTCAGAAATTTATAAATAAAAAATTAAACTCCAAAAATCATTTTACGTTGCAAATCTAAGTGGACAAAACTAAAGCACCACTTAAAATATTGTTTGAAAATTTCACTACGCTACTGAGCTATTACGGTACTAGTTAACGGTACACACCAAAAATTCGCATTAAAAGCAGCAGCAGCTGAAGCTGACGCTGTGTAGTTCGATTTTAAACAAAAATTTTCTTTGTTTTAAGGTTTACGTTGAGATAAGAGTAATGGCACGAAATAAATTCTCAAGTGAATTTAAAATTATAATTATCAATGATTGGAGAGGCGGCTTATCAAGACATCAACTGATCATATATTCGATCAACAGATCAGTTATTTCTAGGCTGATTGCAAAGTTTTTGCAGACTGGTCGCACATCTACTACTCATTCTGGAGGAAGGCCACGGAAAACTACGCGGCATGAAGATTTCTTAATTATAAAATGAGTATCCAAAATGATCCTACAGCATCTTCTAATCAAATACGAACCTGCTTGGATTTGCAAGTCAGCGAAAGAACGATCCGAAGAAGGGCGATAGAGGCCGGTATATTCAGTCGACGACCATCGAAAAAAACCTTCCATTTCATCAAAAAACAGAAAAGCCAGAATTGAATTCGCCAAGACCCATCTAAACTGGAGTGTTAAAAAATGGAAGACTGTATCCAAAATGATCCTACAGCATCTTCTAATCAAATACGAATACTGCTTGGATTTGCAAGTTAGCGAAAGAACGATCCGAAGAAGGGCGATAGAGGCCGGTTTATTCAGTCGACGACCATCGAAAAAAACCTTCCATATCATCAAAAAACAGAAAAGCCAGAATTGAATTCGCCAAGGCCCATCTAAACTGGAGTGTTCAAAAATGGAAGACTGTGCTGTTTTCTGACGAATCCAAGTATAATTTAAAGGATTCAGATAACATAAGACGTGTACGCAGACCAAAAGGAGAAAGGTTCAATCCTAAATATTACAAAGGCACTATAAAGCACGGAGGAGGCAACATAATGGTCTGGGGTTGCTTCTCTGCACAAGGGATTGGGCCAATTCATAAGATCGATGGAATTATGGATCGTTTCAAGTACCTCGACATAATAAAGGACGTGATATTGCCATATGCTGATGAAGAGATGCCACTCCAATGGAAGTTCCAACATGATAACGATCCGAAACATACAGCAAACGTGGTTAAGGATTGGTTCCAGAGCAATGGAATAGAAGTTCTTCGTTGGCCTGCCCAATCGCCCGATCTTAACCCAATTAAGAACTTGTGGGAGATCGTTAACACGAAAATCAACCGAGAAAATTGCAAAACAAAGGAAGATCTATTCGAAGCTGTAAAAATAGCCTGGGAAGCAGTATCACCGGATATAATTAATAATTTAATATCCTCTAACCTCAAACTTATTTTTTATTTATTCTTGACGCTGAGACGAGTCCAACGAGCCCAAGATCACAAAAATCGATCCAACCACTCAAAAGTTATGATTTTTGAAAATTTTTGATGAGTTGATGAAATAGTTTGTTTGTGTTTGTCTATTTGTTTGAATCCTTTAGAAAACCAAAATTTTATTGATACAGGATTTTAGTACACAAAAAACTAAGAAACTTTTGCTCTACAACTTTTGTCAAAATGGCGGATTTTGTCGAGAAAAGATCAAAAAAAAGATTTAATTTCAATTGGTTACTGTGGAAAAGTACATTTTGCGATTTTGCCGAAAATTGTAATCAAATTTTCATGCTCATATTTGGAGTGATAATACTTTGCGAGATTGGGCAAATTTTGATACATTATACTTATTTGTAAAAATTCCGTGAGCCGAGATATAACATGGCAAATATCAGAGTTTGCACAATTAGTTATTTTTCCTAATGCGTCATACACGTACTAATGTAGTAGTTAATTTAAAAAGCTGAATTTTAAACTTTAAAAAGTTTAGCAACATGACGAACGCTTAATTACATATTACAATCGACTCCAACCATAGAAATGAAAAATATAAGTATATCGTCACAGAATTGATGTAAGTAGGTTTGTGAGTTGCAAGTAGGTTTTCGTCACTTGAATTTTTAACAGGAAAGAGCTAACACGAGACGAGGTATTCGACTATATTATACCCTATACACGCCATATTTTTTCGTAGTAATAACTTTTTTAGCTGGTTTCCCTCCGAAAACGTAGAATTTAAGGATATAGTGGGCATGTCAAAATTTGTTCTAAACTTAATCTGTGTATTTGCCTCCAAATTTTGCTTTCTATAAACTATTTTACAAAGAACGGCAAAAAAATTTTGAGCCAAATCAAGGCATACTACAACTATAAAATGATAAAGAATATTTAAAAAAAAATAGACAACTGAATATGTTGTTTGAAAACTGAGGTAAAATCGTAGCGATATATGAAATATAAAGTTACTCTTGTATCAGAGCGGTACCTAGAGACCATATATCGTAAGTTAAGTTTGCCTAAGTCTTCTCTAGAAGAACTTTTCTCTCAGACAGAGATACACACCGACGGCTATATCGACTCGTCTTGTTGCTCTGTTCACAAATATATAAACAATCGGTCGAGTCGTTCAGAAGTTAAACGATCATAAACGGAGGCATAGGTACATTAGGGATATGACTTTCTGTTTTAATTCAATATACGAGTACATGGCTCTATGCGATGAGCATCTGATAGCAATTGTGGAAAATATAATTGGATTAACTTGATTTCTATAAATCATTCCGCAAGAAGTGCATTAAAGTTCAGCCCTTATAAATGTCAATAATTTTTAATGTCACTCTGTTAAGTGTTAACTTGCAACATTTGGTACCAAGAGATACACAATGAACAAGAGAAAATGTACAGTGGTTGAATCGGAGCTCCAATACTCTTTAAACGTCTTCGTTTTTGGTAAAAAAGAAGTTCAGGCGATTGTTTTTAATAATGATATGCACGAAATACGAAACACACTGGATAAATTTAATCTTTGAAAATCAATAAAGATTGTTAGAAAATACCTAATAAACACCTTTGCCTTACCCCTTTCGGTTTAACCAGTGGGATCCAAATTTGCCATCTACTCGGTTTTTAATCTATTCCGCTTTGTATTAATGGGGCAACGAATGTTCCGGACTATCCGTCCGTTCTCTCAAGATCTGGTATCCAATGTAACACAAGTGTTTTAATATGGCGCAGTTCATTAAATGACCTCTTTAGTATACTCGACTAGGTTAGAGACTATCATCGGTGATTAAAGAGACTTAAGGATAGCTTAAATATTTAAAATTATGTCGGCATTCTTATTAAACAAAAAAAATGTATGTACATATAGGTAGCATGAATTTCAGCTTGGAAAATGGCTGGGTCGAACCCATGAAAAGTTATTTGTATAATCGTGCTATTTTTCTATTTCAAAGTAAATTACGCAGAGTTGCGTGTATTTATTTAAACAAAAAAAAAACTTGTTTACCTGTTTACGTCCAGTTTGTAAAATTTCGATTATATTTCGGCTAGGCGACGCAGGCATGTGTGATGTATGTACATACATACATATGATGTTGATACAATTCTTGTTGTTACGGTTTGTTTCTTTTTTATTATGTAAAAACATATCCTTCAATACATTAGGATACAGTGACTTTTAAAGCGAGAAGAAATAGTCATGCAACTCGGACTCGTTGCAACACAGTATTAGTGCCAATTTAGACGATGCGTGCCGTGTTTACCCTGCATGTTTCCTTGGACATCAGAAAAATATCACAAGCAGGTTAAGCACGCATCGTCTAAATTGACACTTTCTTTTAGCATTCGCACATACAAAACGGGGTCTGACCTTTTAATAGTTTTGGCGCGTTTATTTGTAAATAAATAAAATATAACTTTCGCAACAACACATATGTACATACATATGTATTCAAAAATTTAATGCACAATTTGAGTGTCCATAAGACTGATTGATAAAAGTAGCCAATCACCAGGAGTAATTTTTAAACAACAAGTGAACACAAGAGAAACAATCGTCAGTTTACGACTTATAAATGCAAGGAACCTTTGCTAATGGAGAATTATTAGATAATAAAAATGTAAAATAGTTTATATTAACGCAACTTGGGTGCTGATTACGGATATATGTACGTACTTCATGGGGTACACCATGCATCCACCTGCCTGTTATATTCGCAAAAACGTATGCACTTGTCCTTTTGGGCATGGGCTATTAAAAAATTGTATTAACGTCGACACGAATAAAACTTATATTTGGAAAGAAAGACCTTAATTGTATTATTTCTTTATTAAGTCGAAAATATTATCTTAAATTATCGTCAAAATTATTGAAATTCGAATGTGCCTCACATGAAAAATTTTATTAGCATTTTCACAATGTCCATTAGTTTTTTTTGTTGACAATTGAATCGCAATATTTATGTTTACGTGCATACGTATGTTAACAGTTATTATTAGTAAGGTTATTTTGTGGAAAATCTATTAAAACTTGGAATTTATGTTTGAAATACACAAGTCTACGTACATCCCTCCCCATTCTTGGAATCAACGTCCATCGTTATTAAACAGCCAATCCAAACACGGACACAATGCAATACATTGACTTATTTTCCCAGCGCACTGTGCAGCTACCATCGGTTTCATTATTCCAGTAACAGGAGCTAGCTGTATGCAATCCAGCGCCGTTTTTTTGCATGATCATCGATGTCACTATGTACTTATATGGCTTCTGTTCCTTGGTCAATACATTGAGACAGTTTTCCACGACCTGTCCTGTCCAGTTATTTACCTAGAGTCAAGAGTTGGATTCCAAATAATAATTTAGACGAAGTTTATGTGCAAATAATTGGGTCAGGGCAGACTCGCATAATAATTAAATAAATTTGTTGTAATTTGCATATGTATTTACCTTGTCGTGCTGATATGCATTACCGCCTATAGTTGTCTCGATAGCTTCTTTAATTATTTTGCTTACATCATCTACAATGAACTGGCTTTCTTCGCGTGACTCATCCATTATATTTTCTTATTACAGCAACACAACCGGCAGCTATCGGAAAATATTACGAGCGATTTTTAATAAAAAAAAAAGAGTTTGGTGAAATGTCAGAGTTGATGTAACCTAGTGACGAGTAAGATTATAAAGTGTTGTAAAATCAGAAAAATAAAAGAAATAATATTTTACTCGTCAGTTGCCACATACTTTACACTGTGCAACACTATCTAAATGAAAAAAAAGAGAACAGACGAAGAAATAGACAACTTTAATTTTGCAGTTAATAAAATCATTTAATTAAGGTATAAAAATGAGCGCTTTCTCTAGCTCCGAAAAGTCAGCGCTGGAACGGACGATTGATAACAATGCTAGCGAAACGCCTCTGTTTTCTCAGATATGGAATGAGACGCACAAGAATGTTAGCAACAATTGGATACTTCAGAATGGGTATCAACGGGTAAGTAAATTTTCTATTAATTATATAGATCGAAACTAATAATTGTTTTTTGTTATAATAAAGGTATGTCTTCAGTTTCCCGATGAATATTTAATCCACAGTAATGCCATCAGGCATAGCATAAAATCCATTATTGAAGATGATATAAAGGTCTTTATACTCGCTGATACCACGTACGGAAGCTGTTGTGTGGACGAAATCGCTGCAGCACATGTAGGGGCGGATAGTGTGATTCATTTTGGCAATGCCTGTCGCAGCAAGTCTTCACGTTTAGCTGTGCTTTATTTGTATCCACATATGCCGCTTTGTTTAGAAGATATGTTACATCAGTTGGGTACACTGCAAGCGATATGCGAAAATAAGGAATTGTGTTTTTACCTAGACATTGGTTACCAACAGATACTAGAGCAGCAGAACGTTTCAAAAGAGGCGTCGATACACAGTAAACTGTGCAATACAATGCGACCAGAAAAATTAAATATTGATGTATATCCTCCACCAGAAGGCAGCAAAACGAAATATGATCAAAACTCTGACCGAATTTGTATATTTGTCGGTAGCGACAATAGTCGTTTCGCAAATCTTTCATTGACTACAAAAGCTTCGAGCTGGTACATTTATGACGCAACTCATAATATTTTAAGTGAGAAAAACCCGCTGACTGCCAACTTTATTCGTCGTCGCTATTACTATATTGAAAAGTGCAAGGACGCACAAACACTGGGATTAATTGTAGCAACATTGACCACTTCTGGATATTTAGAGACAGTTACTCGCTTGCAGGAAATGGCCAAAAGCAACGGTATTAAAACGCAGATTATATCAGTAGGACGGATAAATCCTGCAAAACTTGCTAATTTCCTGGAAATAGATTGTTTTGTGCTTATCGGATGTCAATTTAACAACATGTATATATCAAGGGATTATTACAAACCTATCGTGTCGGTGTTTGAAGCAGAAATGGCGTTAAATCCTGCTTGGTACTCGAAGTATCCCGAATCGTATGTGACTGACTTCAAGCAGTTGCTCCCCAAAGGAAAAAGTTTCTTGTCATTTGACCCTAATATAACGTCGCATGATGTCAGTTTAGTCAATGGACATCTTCGTAGTAATGAGCAAACATTAATTGAGTCATCGGTTTTAATAACAAGGTCTAAAATGGATGTAATGAACGCAACCACTGGTTTGGTATTTGAAAATCGTAGTTGGCAAGGCCTTGATCCGACATTGGGTCAAAATGAACCAGCCAAATTATCAAAGGGTCTTAGAGGCATACCTATAAAATATGTTCACGATTAGACAGACGTCAAGGTTTTGCAATTGTAATAAAAGAACTCTATTTTTAATTTCCCATTTTGTTTCTCTTTCGGTTTTTGTTTTCACTTTTTAGTAAGATTTCTTGATTAACGAACTGCACGTCAATAAATTTTCTACAAAGCATTTCATGATATCTGCTTCCAATAAATTAGCTTCTTAAACTCTCAACCAGTACATAGAGGAGCGAATTCTATTGTAGTCCGGTAAATTTTCGACAGGTCCAACCGCGGCAATTGCTGGGCACCTGTCATAAATGTATTTCATTGCGACATCACGTACATTTTGTACACTGACTGCATCAATACGTTGCTCCAGCTCATGTAAAGGAATACGACGGTTATAGCACAAAATTTGGCGACCAATATCTTCGCATATGGGTGTAGTACCGTCCAATTGCAGCAACATATTTGTTTTCAGCAAGTTCTTGGCGCGCTCAACTTCTGCTTCAGTGACCATGGTACATAGACGCATCCATTCGTTTTGAACGTTATATATCATATCCTGTATAATTTTGCAAGTGTAATTTGAATATGCATGTAAAATGAAAATCTACAAATAAATGCTTACCTCGCATTGGAGCGGGTCGCACACAAAATATATGCCCCATAGCCCTGTGTCTTTATAACAAGTGTTAAACGACTGGAAGCTATGACAAAGATCTGAAAAAAACACGTATGTATATAGGCAATCATTATGCAATATATTGAAATGATACTTACTATCTTCAGCGCTGGCGCGAGCCAAATTGGATGCATTATTTGCTCCGCCTCCCTGCGATCGATCCCAAGCACCGACTAATGTATTGGCCACCATTAATGGAATATTATCTTGGTCGGTCCAGCCGCAGCCTTCGACAGCGATTGCAACGTGCGCCAGTGGCAACGAGTCGTCTCGGACACGTACCTCGGAGCCAGTAAAGCGACAAGGAGTAACTTCGGGTGCAACGCCGTTGTAAGTATTTTCTAAGCGACCCAGATTTTGTTCAGCTAACTTAACTAAATCGTCATGCTGCACACCGCCTGCTCCGGCCAAAACTATGTTAGAAGCCTTGTAGTGGGTGCTAATGTAATCAGTTAAGTCCGACTTGCCAATCGATCTGTAAAAAAATCAAATCTCACGACAAAACCGATTTACATTAATACGTATACTCACTGGATGTTTTTGGTGGGTCCCAATATGGTCTGACCTAAAGGTGTACCCTGATAAGCAGTAGCGTGAAGATGATCGAATACGACTTCTTGCAGGTTGCTTTCGACCTCCTGCATCTCGCGCAGGATTACCGAACGTTCACGCGCTATTTCTGATTCGCCCAATTTTGAGTTTTGAATAATATCGGCCAAAATTTCGATAGCTTTCGGTACATCCTTCGACAAACATTTTGCGTAAAAAACTGTTTGTTCGCGCGATGTGTAGGCATTCAAATGAGCGCCCAAGTTCTCAACCTCCAGCTCCAAATCTGTTTGTGAACGTTTGGCAGTGCCCTTTATAAAAAGTCGGAGTACGATAATATATGTAGTTTACAATTGTCAATGTAAAAAAAAAAAATTAAATATACCTTGAACGCCATATGCTCCAAAAAGTGCGCCACTCCATTGTTTTTCTCGTTTTCAGAACGAGAACCAGCATCGATCCACAGACCAACTGTCGCAGTAGAGGCTCCCGAATCCTCACTGGCAATGCGCAAGCCGTTGTCCAACTTGGTTACCTGCGTGGCAGGAATATTCAAAAGAGTCTTCTGCAGCGAAGCGGCGGATTTGTAGCGCTGCGAAAGGATAATTAGAAGTATATAATATTCACCAAGTTTTCTGAAATATACATAACATTGTACATATGTACGTATGTATGTATGCATACACATGCATATACATATAATTTGCAAAGGTAATGACATAACCTCCAATCTGTTTTCGCAAACAATCATAAAAATTATGATTTTGTAATAAAAAATTGCACATGCAACTAGGCGTTAACATACGCCAAGAATACTTTAAATAAGTTAAGGGTAAAAACACTGTACAATCATCGCATTCACTTCATTATAATTACGTAATGTAAATCATTAATCTGTAAATTCAAAGAAATAGATTATTACCTTTAACAGATTAACACTATTCGTTAAGGCCCGCATGTTTTGTGAAACGTTAAGCACACGCAACGCCATCGTTTTCCGCTTTTAATATATTTCAGAAATCCTCGCGACGTCCTCTAATATGATGTTGAAGCTGGTTGGTGGCCTGAACAAAGTTGATTGAAAATTTGGATTTTCAGCGAGTACAAGCTGTGTTGTTATTGTAGTACTAAAAGTGAATATACACTGTCAAACATATGCTTTGAAAGGAACGAATTAAAAATTTGTTTTACATGTTTCAAACCAGTTTGACAATAAAATAAGAGAAAAATAGAGCCAAACGATAAATTCGACAATTGTCGAATTTTCCGTATAATTTTTTAACTCAAGGAGAAAAATAATTGAGTGATTTTAAACATTTTTTTTTGAGTATTGCTATTTTAGTAATTTATTGAATTTACCGTTCAATTTTTTAAATTAAGTAGAAAAAACATTCTTTTTTTCGTTTTTTTGAGAAATTTTGTAAAAAAAATTGAAATTTAAATAGTAAGTATTTTGATAGATTTATCAATGAATCTAAGAATCTAATCTAACTAAATAGATAAACTAAGGGCCATTTTCACGACTTGCCGATATCTTTATAGTAAAATTTTTTCTCACTATATCCTAGCTTTCAATGTCATATCTGTTATTAAGCCTATAAACGTATTGCCTACTTCGACGAACCAATATATATATTTCAAAGACTTGACTTCACAATATATATAATTCGCAATGATAGATAATTTATCTATCATTGCAATTTTTTTAAATGAATATTCTTTGTTTTTAAAATGATTTAACAATTTTATTATTTTTGTATTGTAAAATATATTTAAAACTTCCCTCGAAACATACATACTTATACATATATATGCTCTCTTTTTGCTTAGTCGTGAGAGCAAAAGAGCGCCTGAAAATTAACTTTTTAAAGTGACTAGTAAAAAAACGGTAATTTGTCAAATTTATTATTGAATTGAATTCAATTGAAGTATTTTTCGGTCATCTGACATAATTTCAACAAAACTTAGCGTGTAAACTTTGCCTTATAGAAAACAGCTGTTAAAAGAATCGGTCGGAATTCAATTTTGGTTTTGTATATCGCTTGTGGTACTTCCGATTACTATGTACATCGTTTTACGCACTTTCGTCTTCCCTGCCGCAACAAGAAAGAAGTGGATTATCAATTTGTTACTTTCGCATTTATTTATAGGCTATTGCGGACATTCTAGGAAAATTACAAAACAATTACGAAAATTCGCCAGGTGCCACCATTGTGACACTTTGGTAAGTGGACTGACACTCGAACATGTATTTAATTTATATTTACTCAAACTTCATGTTTTGCAGAGATGGCTGGCAATTTTTGGCAGAGTTCGCACTCAACTCAGTGGATTCTTGACCGTGCTGATCTGTTGAGAGAGCGTCAGTACGACTTACAAGTGCTAAGCGAGGACGAATATCAGAAAATCTTCATTTTCTTTGCCAACGTAATTCAAGTGTTGGGCGAACAACTAAAATTAAGACAGCAGGTCATTGCAACCGCAACTGTATATTTTAAGCGATTTTATGCTCGCAATTCACTCAAAAACATCGATCCGCTGTTGCTAGCTCCAACTTGTATACTTTTGGCTTCGAAGGTAGAGGAGTTTGGTGTAATATCGAATTCGCGACTTATTTCAATTTGTCAATCGGCCATCAAAACAAAATTTAGTTACGCCTACACACAGGAATTTCCCTATCGAACTAATCATATTCTTGAATGCGAGTTCTACCTGCTAGAGAACCTAGACTGTTGTTTAATTGTGTACCAGCCTTATCGACCGCTTCTGCAATTAGTCCAGGATATGGGTCAGGAGGACCAGCTACTGACGCTTAGTTGGCGCATAGTAAATGATTCGTTGCGCACTGATGTATGCTTGCTGTATCCCCCCTATCAAATAGCTATTGCTTGCCTACAAATAGGCTGCGTGATATTGCAAAAGGATTCTACAAAGCAATGGTTTGCAGAGTTAAATGTCGATCTCGACAAAGTACAGGAAATTGTACGAGCGATCGTCAGTTTGTATGAGTTGTGGAAAGACTGGAAAGAGAAAGATGAAATCCAAATGCTTCTTTCAAAAATACCCAAACCTAAGCCCCCTCCTCAGAGGTAAGAATCTATACTTAAGTACTTAAAATAAAACAATTGTACATCAAATATTTATAAAATGCTGTAGTATACACGTCTTATGAATTATGAATGAATATTGTTAGTATGTAATAAAACGTAAATGGAAATGTATTAAATCTATTTCCAGTTATAATCAATTTAAAAAAAAGCCCAAAATATGTAAATGTATCCAATCAAGCGACGGTACTATTCGATCCCTTGGGGTTCTTTATGGAATGGTAACCATAGCTAGGCTACTAAGGCACCTAACATTTAGCTGACACTTAGACCTATCGAATGACATACCCATCATAGATCTTTACTGTTGGGTTTAGACAATATTCAATAAAATAATTCACATACATTGAAAACCTTAATATTTTATGCTTATTTGTTGTTGTTGTTCAAAGTTGCCACCCAAACCATAAAAATGGCCGTCTGTTCAGAGATCTCTGTACAGACGCAATGTTCCCAAGATAGTGAATATTCATTATTATTTAAATAAAAATCAACAAAAAAAAAAACAATTCAAAAGCATACACTTTTTAACACAAGCATAAAATATTAAGGTTCTCAATGTATGTGAATTATTTTATTGAATATTGTCTAAACCCATCAGTAAAGATCTATGATGGGTATGTCATTCGATTGTTCTAAGTGACAGCTAAATGTTAGGTGCCTTAGTAGCCTAGCTATGGTTACCATTCCAAAAAGAACCCCAGGGGATCGAATAGTACCGTCGCTTGATTGGATACATTTACATATTTTGGACACTTTTTTAAATTGATTATAACTGGAAATAGATTTAATGCACAGAATAAAAAAATTCTCTTTTCATTTCCATTTTCGTTTTATTACATACTAACAATTTTCATTCATAATTTTGCATAAATAAAATGTATTAAAAAAATCATTTTTTGGTATCGATACATGTTTCAAATCCCAATTTGTAGCGGGTTGCTAAAAAAGGGTTGAAACTTCACGCGCGTGGTAAATTCTATAAATTACAAAAAGTGTGGCAAGTGGAACCATAAAAAAAAACCCTGGATCCCTGGCAGTATAAACACATTTTTAACAGTGTTAGGCCAACCCTAAAATACCCAGATGTTCTGAGTTAAACTATACAAAAGTATATATATATATGTATATCTATATATATATATATATATATATATATAAAACACGTTGTATCTGTAATAATTTGTGCGAAAATTAAATTAATTGGTTGCACTAATTAAGTTCAAGAACATAAACTAATAATTAAAAAAAAAGTACCATGACTTCAAATATTGGATTAAATGTACAGCAGGGACAGTCGGCAAGCATCGAGTGCAACCATGCTGAGTCCGTAGACACTTTCACAAAAGTAAGAAAATTCTGCATACTATATACATATGTATGTACATACATACTATGTATGTATATACATATGCACATATGCATAGTAAATATACCGAACTCATATTATTTTTTTAATGCACAGAATGCCTTGAAAAATGTTGTGATGGCAACAAGGACTGTAAACGCATTTCCACAAGAAGCTGCCAGGGACTTGTATTGCGCATATCCTACGTATGGAAAGGTTGTCGACCAACAATCTAATCGTTTACTAAAATTAATATCTATGGTGCTCAAGGCACATAATGTTAAAGGAAATATTCAAAGGTTTGTAACATGCTCCTATAGTAAAGAAGAGAAAAAATAACACGTAATAAATTTTTGATAAATATACATATGTAGGTGTCTTCTAGATGAGCAGTTTGAAATGGTACAAGAGTGTAATGATATCATCTTTGAGAATTTGGGTACCCGACTCGACCAGAAAGCTGGACTGCGGTTTAAGCAACATAATTCACACATAGTTGTCGAAACAGAAATGAGCTCTGAAACGTTGTCCACATCAAACCAAGGAACTCTTAACTCAGGTAGCTGGAATCAGATACATGCTCCAATACGAAGGTCGGTATCAGCACGACTTATAGCAGCTAAAAATATAGAAAGGCCTCAAGCCAAGTTCAAGGAATCCATTGACAATAGTGCATTGACTCCTTTCATGCCGAAACTTAAAGAAAAACCCAATTCGTTAAAGCCCTTGGCCATATTGCCTGAGTATGACGAATCTAGGAATGTTATTGCTTATATACACCCATATGATTTCGAGTTGTTGAAGTTTGAACCACTTATGCATCAGTTAGATTACCAAACACCAAAGGCTCCAAAACAGCTAGACGATACGGAGCTACTGTTCGTTGATAAGATATGTACGTTAGAAAAAGCTTTATGCGAATTGTGCCAAGCTAAGGAAATAGCGATAGACGTTGAACACCATTCTTATAGAACATTCATGGGAATCACTTGCCTTGTGCAGATGTCAACCAGAGAGAAAGACTACATTTTCGACACGCTTGCATTGAGGGAAGATATGCATTTACTTAATATCATTTTGACGGATCCAAAAATTGTAAAAATACTGCATGGTGCCGAATCGGACATCGAATGGCTGCAGCGCGATTTGTCGCTTTATGTAGTAAATATGTTTGATACGCATAAGGCATCTAAAAAACTTAACATGGCCCGCTTATCGTTAGCTTTTCTTTTGAAGCACTACGTGAATATTGATGCTGACAAGGCTTTTCAATTAGCAGATTGGCGGATGCGCCCTCTACCTAAAGAGCTGACAGATTATGCGCGACAAGACACACATTACTTGATTTACATATATGAGCACCTAACAAACGCTCTCCTAGATGCCGACAACGGCAAATCGAATACATTGCGAGCCATATATCAACAAAGTACAGAAGTATGTAAGAAACGATATGTGAAACCGCACATTGGAGAAGATTCGCATATATCTTTGATACGCAAATCGAATCGCGTCTTTGATAA